>JACEGR010003068.1:0-113004 GCA_014170235.1 Listronotus bonariensis | reverse complement strand
TTATTATTTTTTATTTTTTAGTTTTTATTTTGAATAATACTAAATCAATTTCCAAATAATAACAAGATTGGGATGGTAATTTTTAAGTTTAATTTGTTTTTCTTTGTGTAATCGACCCAGCGAACCCAGTTTTTTTGACAAATTATAATATCACTTCAACGACCTCAAATCATCCCCCAATACGAGTAATCCAAAGTTAAGACCCGTAATCTATATGGCTTCCTTCGGAAATCAGCAGGAGTGGTAGCACAAAAGATTGGTCGAAAATATTTCGATAATAAATTGCCTATAATCCCAATAATGTCGTTTTTATATCTCAGTGATAAATCTTAAAAGAATACACACATAGGGTGCGTGGGTGCGTAAGCCCTCTGTGTGTTTTTTTCAGCACCAATTACTTTTATTTTGGAGCCAAAAAACTAACATCAAGTTAATAATACTAAATTGGACGCATAACACAACAATATTTTTGAAATTGCCAAAAAAAGTTTTTACAATTAAAAAATGTTTTCTTCAAATTAAGATTACGTTTTTTTATTATGATCTGTTTTTATCTAGTAACCTCAAAATCAATAATGAAATTAGACTTATAGGCAGCTGTTAAAAAAAAAAAAATAAGATAAAATATCGAAGTGTAAGTTTGGTTTGTAAGATATTTAAAAGACTTATTGCGAATTAAATTTTAAGTTCATGTTTACAATTTAAAATGAAAATTAAAAAAAAATAAAAATATATTTTTCCGTGCCAAAAAAAAAAAATTGGCATTTTATCTCTGTTACCAGGTAATAAAACGTGACTTTTCCTAAAATTACTTTTTTCCGTGGGAAAAAAGTAAAGTAAAAAAGTACCGGACATATATACACGTAAATATTTAATTTTAGAATCAGTTATTATACAGAACCTACATTTCACCAATATTAGGAGTCTATACCTATAGTTAGATATTTTATAACTTTATAATATTTTAAATAACTACTAAACGGTTGCTTTAAGTTTTAACGTTTTAATTTCAAGACGTCAAAATACAAAATTACATTGACAGATACCAAATAATTTCCTTAAGGGTTTCCATAGTAATGCAAGGTTTAATTGTGTTAGCAGTTGACCAGTTTGAAACTTCAAATTTGGCATGATTAATTTTCTGACTTTAATATTTTTTTTCAATAATAAGCCGTCGTTTTTTGCCATCACAGAAAAAATTAAGTATTATCCACGGATAAAATTTTGGATTTTAGCTCTCGGTTTAACAAAACACAACCTAGAGCTAAAATCTAAAGCTTTTTTCCCTTGTATAATAATAACTATTTTTTACATTTTTCACTGAAATTACTAATCTTTAAATTTAGTTTGCTACATAAAGTAATAAACTTTAATTAAATATAATTGTTGTGTTTTGTATTACATTTAAAATAAGCAAATAAAAAGAATAATTTAGCAGGTACCATAACTGTCCACCCATGTTTTATTGGCAGATTAAATAGGCTTTCCTTCTTTTTCCACGATTGTTAAAAAAATCATGTTTTTTAAATCGTTAACATGAAGGTCAAGTACTTCATTTAAGTGTAACACATACCACCTTCTAGATGTTTTGAATAATTGTACTATTTTATTCTGCCCCGATGAAGAATTCTGACCTGTACCGGTGGGTGGTTCCATCTAGCGCCGAACATATAAGCAGTTAAAGTTTTCTGTTTTTTGTAATTTTACTGGCTGTAGTTACATATCCTAATAATCAACCCATTACACGTCTTTAAAATATGCGAGGTTAAAAATACTGTCAAGGTTTGACAACCTATTTTTTTTTAATGTTTGCCAATGCTTTTAAATTTAGAATATTTTGAAGATTTTTTAATAAAAAGTGTAGTGTATTGTGTGTTCCAATGCTATTTCTTTTATTTCATCTTAAACATTATGTTTGCAATGAAAATATCGATTTTAAAGAAGCATGGGATGTTAGGTCGCCGGTTTTAAAATTATCTTGTGCATAAAAGAAAAATTTTAAGACAAATATCACAAAGAGTTAATCAGAACTTCCCAATAAAGTTCATGTGGTGAATATGTGAGTTCTAATTGATTATTTTTAATTTGTTTTTGTTTTATTTTTATGATATTTATCTGTTTGTATAAACTCTCCCTTATTTAAAGACTTTTTATAACCAACTATATTTGAAAACAATCAGATTTTTTAAAGTTTGCAATCTTGAAATTTCTACATATTTAGGTTTTTCTAATAAAAACATGGTTATGTTTAAGAAGAGAAAAAACATTTTTTTTATATCAATAAAAATAAATTAATTTTATAGATGAACAGTGCTGCACAAAACAGAAATATTAAAAATATTTGTTCTAGGAGTATCTATCTATCTATCTATCTATTAAAGTTATACCTCTTTTTTGGATAAATTTCATTTTATTTTATTTATTATTGGTTATACTTACATAATAAATGCACCAGCTAATATAATTTAAAAAAAATAGTGTTTGTAGTTTTGGAGGATAGTTTTGCTAATAACGGTTTCGCATTTATTTAGTTGTTTAGACTTGGCTTTACTATGGTCAAGAGCAGAAAATTTAGCGTTGGTCATCAAAGATTATTCCTTTTATTTTTTTAGCACCATTTAATTATTTAAGTAAAAAAAACTGACATTTAGAAACAAATTGATTAGTTATTTTAACCTAAATTTTACAAATTGTCACAATGACATTTTTTAAAATTTGTGTAATGTATAGCTGGTTTTCTATTAATTTATGTTGCTAAGGCCTGAAAACAAGGCAAAAACAGAAGATTTATAACTAATAAATCTACTGCTTGATAGATGGAGTCACTCACCGGTGCAGCAATTACAGGTAGGTTGATGATCATCGTGGCAAGAATGAGCCGTTAGTACAATTCTATCATCTAGAAGGCGATGGCAACACACTACACTACCACATAAAGTAATCTTTTAATTAGGAACTACAACAATTCGACGCGGACAATTGGTCGCGCGACAAATCGACACGGCAAATATATCGCAACGGCAATTCGTCGCAGCGACAATATAAAGCGGTGAAATACGACGCATTTAGAATCAGACACAGACACAATCGGTTACAAAAAGAAACAAATTAAATAAAACAATATATTTTTAAAATAATATAACAATCATTATATTTTGGCCGAAATCAGTCGCGTTTCATGCGTGACTATAATAGAGGCCCAGATATAGCCTCATCTGGCTTCAAATGTTTAATTCACTTATTTTTACTTATTAAATTAAGGAATTAAAATTACACGTGCTTTTTAGTGTAGTCTCACTTTACGGATATCCGTGATTTAAGTAACAACCACAAAAAAATATACATTAATGTCCATTCGTCGATACAATACAGACACGGAAATAGAGGTTAGGGTTGTTAAAAATTACCGTAACTGTAACGAATTCTCTAGATATAACCGTGGATGGCACCCTATGTTAAACATTAAAATACTATACTGAATATAACAACGATATTTCTCATTGACAGAGTCGAATTCGGTTGCGTCAAATTCCGATGCGACGGATTTTCGCATGCGACGCATTGTCGCACGCGACGTATTGACGTGACACCTTTTTTAACAGTTCAACGCTTGTTTTTATACTTATAATAACAGTATATTTTTGACATATTTAAAAATCTATAGCCGCTTCCCCCACCGATAAAAAGGTATATATTATATAACATGTTTTTCTCCTTATAATTTAAGCTTTGCAACCTAATAGCTTTCTCTGACGCTCGAGTAAATCCCCATTTAGCATCGTGGGCTCTCCTACTATAAACCGATTTGGTTTAAATTCAGTATAGTTGTTTAAAGTAATAGGGCGTTTTTCTATTCCTAAGTGAATTAAAACTTTTGAGTACAGTGGCGTCTTACATGCCACTACAGCTCCTATCATTAAAAAGCATTGGTAACTGATACATCTAGGATCCAAGCAACAATTGACCACCTTTTGCGCCTTATTTCTGTGACAACTTTGTCATATTTACGGCCAAACAATCAACTTTCTTTCTATGGGAGCAATTTTGTGTTACTTGGCAGAATGTTTACCTCTGTCTTCATTTACATTAGGGGCAAATAAATTATTTCTTTAATTTGATTTTTTATATCGTTATTGGGTACGTTCTATTTTAAGCCTTTAATAATAAAATTTACAGTTAATACAAAAAAAAAAAACAGAAAAGTGGTAGGAAATCCCGATGAGACCATATTGTATAATCCTAATTTTATCTTGTTTTTAAAGCTAAAATAATTTTAGAGAAAAGTCGCTTTTCCACAAAGATCAATTGCTTATTTCAAGTATACCAAAGTTCTTTTAAACACAAAAATTCACAGTGTAGTTAAAAACTTATAGTTACTCAAAGCAATTAATTTTTAAATTTAAAGTTAAGAAACATGCTCGGGAAATTAAAACGGACCGATACCCAAGAAATTTATTCCTTTGTTGTTTAACTGGTCGGCCAAGACTTCCCTTCTCTAGCAATATGCCCCTCAGTAATTTTAGTCCGTCTTCCCTGAAGTGAGGGTGGGTGAGTCTAATTGCTCCATTTTTTAAAGCCAAGATTAGGTGTATTTTTAGTTTAATTGGATGGTAGGAGAAAAAACTTATTAAACTATTTAAGCAATACGGTTTTCTGTACCATTTTGTTTTAAATACATTATTCTTAGTACGTGTCACCAACATATCAAGAAAATAAATACTGTTGTTCCTTTCTTTCTCAGCTGTAAACTAAATATGTCGGTTATAAGTATTGAAATGTTCTAAGGCAAATTCCACTCTTCTTCCGAAAACCGCAAGTATTAGGTCATCAACATAGCGTGTTTCACGAAAGGTAGACGTACAGTTAGGTTTTTAGCTAGAAAACCATGAGGGCAGTTAATGGATGAAACAATGGGCCTTATTAATAACTCAGGTTTGTGGATTTTTGGTAAAGTATAAAATCTAGGACAAACAGTGTCATAAGTTGTCTTATGAATTTTTTGTTTTTCATCAATGGCACTCTTGTCATCTAATTTCTTTATTAATTTATTAGCTTTCAGTTGCAATGTATAGGTTGGATTATTGTTTAGTTTTTTTATAGTATGGTTCATTATTTAACAATTCATTACTTTTACTCACATACGCATCTCTATACATAGCCACTGTTACGTTTCCTTTATCACTAAGAAGTATAAAAAGTTTAGGATGTTCCTTTAGGAAGAGCTTACTTTTTTATAAATATCATTCAAGAAATGTTTGTTTTTATGATTGTTATGTATGAAATTCGTTATTATATTAGTTTGTTTGCCCTAAAGTCGTCTCTTTGTTGAACATCAAAACCCGATAATATGTTTTCCAAATCAGCCAGTATGGACGAGATTTTCATTTTATTTATTGTAGGAGATTAAATTTTGGTCCTAGAGAAATAACGTCAACAATCTCATTTGGAATGTCTATGTCGGCCAAATTTTTGAACCAGTTTGGCTTAGTTTTAATTATTTGAGATTTTTGAGATTTAAGTGATTCTAACGATCTTTTACGTGCATTTGATAGTTTAGACCATTACTTTTTATTAAATAAACTTGACGCTTGTGGATTCAGGGGTAGGTTTTGGAAATGTTAAAATTTTATTTGGAATAAGGAAAGTACTGTGTAAAGGGTAAAAACAAAATTTCTGAATTTCAAGATTTTAATATAGGAGTCTTCCAGGGTTCAGTGCTGGGACCATAATTATTTTTAATTTTTGTTAATCAGGTACCAGAATATATATCCAACCAAATAGTTATTACGTTTGTGGATGATACCTTAATTGTGGTCTCAGCGCAGACCCCTGAGGATCTCAAATCTAAGATTCAGTCGACAGTTCGGGAAGTTAAATGGTGCAATCAAAATAATCTTATTTTAAATATCATAAAAACCAACTATATTAACTTTCGAAGTTCTCAGTACTAAAATTGATGAACAACAAAAAATTCATATTACAACTTATGACACTGTTGTCTTAAATTTTATACCTTATCCACAAACCTGAGTTATCAATGAGGCCCATTGTTTCATTCATTAACTGCCCTAATGGCTCCCTAGCTAAATACCTAACTGAAATGTTTACATTAGCTTAAAATTCTAATAATGATTTTTATGTGAAAGATTCGTTTTCTTTTAGTATATTTATAAATAACTTTCAATTGTCAGATAATTAGGTATTTGTTAGCTTTGACGTTGTCTCGCTATTTACTAACTTACTTCTTGAGGTTATCTAAAGCAGCTTACATAACAAATGGGGAACCATTTTGCAATACTGCAACATAGACGAAGATACTTTTCAAAATATTTTGCTGTTTATTTTTGAATCAAACATAATGATATTTAATGACACTTATAATAAAAATATTTGGCACCCCTATGGGGTCAAAAATATCGCCAATTTAAATTATTTATGTTTTAGATGATATGGTGGATGATTGTCTTCAGAGTCTGCTTTTTCATATACCTTTCGTCAAACGCTATGTTGATGACTTAATAATTGCAGTTCCCAGAGGGAGAGTGGAATTTGCCTTAGAACATTTCAATACTTGTAACCGACATATTCAGTTTACAGCTGAGAAAGAAAGTAACAACAGTATTCATATTCTTGATATGTTGGTGACACGTACTAATAATAATGTATTTTAAAAAATGGCACAGAAATCGTACCGCTCAAATAGGTTTATAAGTTTTTTCTTCTACCATCCAGTTAGAGTAAAAATATACCTAATCTTAGCTTTAAAAAATAGAGCAATTAGGCTTACCCCGCCTCACTTCAGAGAAGACACATTAAAATCACTGAGGGGCATATTGCTGGAGAATTCCTACCCTGTTAAGATGATTAATCAAATTTCTGTACCGAGTGCGGTACAGTATATTTAGTGAAATATAAAATACCTGAAAACGTTTTTGACAGATTATCACTACCTTCAATACTAACTACTCAACCACTTCCTTCTTTGATCTTGCAGTTACAAACGAATATCTCATTAACAAATAACAACAATCAAATACGTTTTTACTCATTACCCTATACTGAGGGTCTTACAGATCAATTAATTAATATGTGTAAAAATACAGAGGTTAAAATAGCGAGGAAACAGGTAAAGACCTTATCGTCGATTTACAGTAAAACTAAGACACCTTTGGCACTTTTGGAAAAGACAAATGTTGTATATAAAATGCCTTGCGAAAATTGTCAACTATCCTATATAGGACAAACATCTAGTCTTAATGGTAGAATCACTTCACAAAAAAGCGAAGTGAATACATTTCCTGGTTTTTGCAATTGATTCCGATGTTTGATTTCATAATTTACCACATTTACTAAAGGGGTATGGTAATTTTATATCACCGTGAATCCGGGCTGGGTGCGGTTATGTGTGGCCCGACCTTAACATGTCATTTGACTGAACGGTTTAGTGTGCTCTGGTACGGTTAGAATTTACAGAGAGGCCGGCATTTGCATGTCCAACCAGCTAGTACAGCTTACACTACTTTTAAATAAAAAAAGGCTCTTAACACTTTTAACTTTAGTTTAGTGCAAATCTATAGCTTGTGTTACTTTTAATTTGTCAAATAATATTTAGTCTCACTGCTGTTATACAGTCCAGTAACTTAACCAACAAACTTTAAAGAGTTATTTTAAAATAAAAGAGGTTATTTACTGTAACATTACATAACGTTGTTTAAGTTTTATCACCACGTAATTAATTTTTAGCAACTATTCAGGAAAGACATAAAACCAAATAATTTCATACAGAATGAACTAATGAAGTTCCGTTTTGTACGTAGTGATATTTACTTACGTTTTTGAATAATTTACAACAGCAGCTGACAAAGGTACGCTTAACTGGCGTATTCCTTTAATGCTCTAGAACCTCCTAAAATCGTTCTTAAACTGTCAAAATTGTTGAAACTGTCAAAAATACAAAAGATTGCAATTAAAAGGAGTGGAGTCGTTTCGGGCGGTTCTAGACCCTAAAAGAATCTTATTGGTGAATTTTTGCTTTTGGTGGATTGCTGTTACTATTCCGTAATTTTAAGGTTTTTGTTGGGCGTACCTTCATTCTGAATGACCGAAACGACGCGACGCGTCTTTCGATTCTTTATCCAATGGCATCAAAATGTCAAAAGCTCTAAAAAATGACTTACTGATAAAACTTAAACGACGATATTAGCGATACGAAATGACCTTGCCGAAAAATGACTTTTTTTAAACTAAACGAGAATTGAAAACGTATTTTTATTAAAAAAGATGAAGTGGCGCACTATTTTTTTCTTAAAAATATTTACCTTGAACCTCTCATTGGCGTCACTGGTAAAAATTATTTTTGTATTGTATGCAAAAAAAGGTTTCTGATGCATCGAACACGTCTCCAAATTTTTTTTAAATGTCTAGAATGGTATTAAAGTAAATATAAAAACAACCATTTTTTTTTACAGCCTGTAGTTCTAAAACTAAAAACATATGTTCATATAAGGTTTTTTTGTGATTTTTATTGTAGAATCACCCCTTAAAGTTTGTCGGTTGAGTTACTGGACACCCTGTAATCTGACAAGCAATTTTTTAAATTTTTTAATAAAATTTTTTTATTATTTAAAATGATTAACCAATTTTTCAACACTCAAATTTTTAAAATTACTATTAGAAAGTAATAAGAACTTGATTTAAAAAGAATTTCTTCGTACCTTCAAATAATTTGTTTTTCTTTAATACACACTTCTAACCAAGATCTTTGACGCAACAAAAAAATATTTTAAATATATTTTTATATTTGATATATATTTTTGTATATATAGTCTACATAAAACGCAAATGAAAGCAAAGTGCCAAAGCCGCATATAAGCTAATATATATTTTATAACCTTATCTTTTAGCTCGGAAATTACTTTTACCGAAAACAAGTTTACTGCCTTCTCTTTGCCTTTTTTCAAATAAAAATATGACAAGAAAATATAAAAGCAAAATCATGTTTTGTCATAAAAATTCACATGTTGCGAAAAACGTGAAAAAACTTAATAATTATTGCCAAAGCTTGCAAAAATCAGCTATATAAAATGTTAAAATATTTCTGGAAATAAGTAGAAAAAATTGACCAAATATGGAATGCCAATTTGTTTTTTACACATAATTTGCATAAAAATGATAAATAAAAACTTTTTCTAGTAATTATTAACAATTATATATTTGTCCTTTAGTTTGTAAAATTTTAGGGCTAAATTACATAAAAATAAAATTAAAATGAATTACACCCAAAAATACGTTTTATTTATAATTTCAAGTATATCTTGCTAGACATCGTGAAAAAGCAAATACAAAAGCCTTTAAAGAAATGTTACAGACAAATATATATTCCATTAATAAAAAATGTAAGTTTATGTCGTAGCTCAAAAATGGACTACTACATTAAATATCGAATTACACCTTCCTATTAAGAAGATAGTTATTAACAAGTTTCCTGTTTTCTTTTTTTTCTATTTCGAATATTAACTGAATTACACAAAAAACAAATTTTTGGAAAAAATGTTTTTGTTTTTTAAATATCTGGTAAACCTGTATCTGGTTTTTTGAGACAAAAAGTGATTTAAACTAAGCTCTAAAAACTACAATTCTTTCCCCGTTTAATCATCTCTGTAGCTGCAGCGGTTTATGAGATCTCTGTACTAAACATAAAAAAACGCACCCTGTATTTAGTGTGATAAATGCAGGAAAACTAATTTAAAACCAAAAAACTGTAGAAACAAAAAAATAATTTTGCGGAAAAGTGCAGAGGTTTTCCAACTTTTTATGTTATGCAGTACCATATTTTAGTAAAAAACTTTTTCTACAAAACACATAATAAATTAATGATGCTGTCATAAATCAATATTTTATCATTTCTGTAGTGATTGATTTAGAATCATTTTATTACATGCTTTTTGTGAAAAAATACCTTTCTCAAAATGCTTTTGTGGTAACAGATTATTCGGAATTAAATATTCTTTTATGATATGTTAACCAGCCACCCTTGTTTCATTTAGATAATAAATAGGATTTTGTAAACTTTGACTCCGTCCTGGCAATTCGTATAAAAATAAAAGACGAATATTTGTGTTTTTTCACTACTTACATGCATAGCATAGCATAGCAATTCCTATTATTTACTCCATTCTCCCAACGAGGATTATTATTTCTCAACCTTGGTAAATAAAGATAATAATAAGACACCTAGGTAAAAAATAAGAACAATGCAATAATTTTTCATTTATTTTCATGGCATAAATAGACCTTGCGATCTCATCGACATCGCGTATTCAACATGAAAACTGTACTGTTTCAATTTGACATGCAGCAATTCATGACTTACTTGAGTTATCATATAGCCGGGAAATTTTTTTCTCACTGTAATGAATATTCTCCATTTGGAACATACGAAAGCGATGAGAGAAGTGGAACATTAAAATAAATCAAAAATACAATGAGATATTTTTTAGATTTATTTCAAAATTTGACACGTGCCAAATTTTTACATAAATAAAGCCAGTCTGGTTAAAAACACGCTCCACTCTACTTAAAATTCCGATACATTCAACAAATTGTTAGGAAATTACAAATGCCAAAATTAAAATTATTAACATATCAATGTTAACAATAAAAAATAATTCTATATTATATACGTCAGGTAAAGAGAGCTTTTATTTACCTTGTACATTATATCCTTCAGTGCTACGCGCCACATCAGGCTATAAAAATGGTGGGTAAATTTTAGCTCACCTCTCATTAAACCGAAACTAATAAAAAACAAGTAAATACGTCAACCAATCAACAATTATGTCATATAACAACATACTAAATTTTAGTTTTTCTTCTCAAAAGCTAAAAAAAAATAAAGAAGGAAACCACCTGTAAAAAACATTCAGTATATGCATTTAATCTAAATAACCTATTTGAAATATGTAACCTCATCGACATTTTGAAGCAATTTCTTTTGCGACCTATATTGTGACGCTATTTTATTTGAATAAGCCATTTTTATGTATGTGTGGAATGCTGCGAACATACGTTGGCGTTTTTAAAATGGCGAGTGCAGTCGGTACACCATCTGCATATAAATTGGTCTGGAAAACTGGATCGGAAAATACCTCAATTTTAGCACGGTGTGACTTTTACGATGGCAAATATTTTCTGAGGAAGTATTATCTAAAAATGGATTATCGATTTATAATCTTGTTTTGTTTTATTTATTAAAATAACTATGTAATATTTATTGTGTTATTGTATAATATTGTCGGTCTAAGGGTAAAACTCACAATGTGACATTTTATGGTACAAAAAATACCAACGTTTTTATACAAGGTCCGGGAATAGGATTGAACGTTTTTAATGGGCCACTGTGAAGGTACCAAAAAATATATTTTGACTTGTTGTTACTAAAACTGAAAATAAAATTCTAAAAATTAATTAAAACACTTTTAGTTTGCAAAAATTACATTCTTAAGAGGACCACCGCCTTCTTCAATGCACTGCTGCATATTGGAGTAGAAATGGCGCATAACACGCGTCAATAATTCTACAGTAATGGTTATCGAATGTATCTCTTCACGAATCTCTTCTTCGAGTTGGGAAAGTGTTTGAGGACGAGTAAAAAACAATTTTTTACCCATCTTAAAATTGCATTTCCTGTTGGAACGTTAGTACGCACTGGCAAATTAAATTCACGTCGAAAGTTTTCCTGAATTGGCACAATGGACTGCGTCAGGATAAACGATTGTACAGCAAAGATCCGTTAATTGTTTAGCCAATTTGCCATTTTAACACAAAAGTTTCAACAGTAAACTTTAGTTCTATCACTATTGGACGTTTGTCAAATAAACGATATTTCCATGGCAATCTTTTCAAAACAGTTCAATCCCATTGCCGGACCTTGTACAATTTTTTTTAGGAAAAAAAAGGTAAACCAGTTTTTATGTATTATATTAACAAAGATTTATGAATGTCCACACATTTTCGATGGCACTGCAGCCTGAAGGTTTATTGTACCAAACTCCCGTTTCATTGTACCCATTCTAGTACCCTAGTTTCTTAAAGAAGTGGCTAAAGGTCTGCTGGGTGCGTACTATATGTTTTCGGGACTACGCTAATATCCCTGAAGATTGCCTGTCTTTTGTGATCCAATGCCTCACACTCTGACAGTATGTGGGTTACTGTTTCGCTCTCTGCTCCGCAGATTTGCAGTCTAGATCTCCGTTGTATAGTCCCACTTTATTTAGATGTTTTTTTGACTAGAGCATGTCCAGTAAGAAAACCCGTGATTGTTAGCCGATTTCTACCAATTTTGAATAGTCCTTTAGCTCTTTTTGTGCATGGTCCTTTAATGTATATTTTCCCATGCATGTGTTGAGGAAGCCTTTTCCAGTGCAGTATTTGCTGGTCTTTTACTAGCAACCTTTTTAAATATCATTTAAATTAAGTTCAATATTACTACGTTGGTTATCACTATAATACATACCGGTTCAGCTAAATATCATAAGACACAGGCAATGTGAGGAAAAGAGACATCTAACTAAATACCGGCATGTAAACATGTGTGGCTAATAGTGCTTTTTTGTTATTATATTACTCGCTGATATACCAAAACGTATTGCTCATGCAGTATATGCTTAAAATATTTTTGTAAACAGAAACTAAATTAAACCCTATCGAAAAAGTTATCAGCGAATTAAATTAGGCGGCTATATATATTACTTTTTAAGTTTTCAAGTGCACTATGACATATGTTTGTCATTTGTTTAATGTCAGTACAACAACAAAAATCAGGTAATTTCTGTAAATATAGTAAATCTTTTTGCCATTTTAGCTAGATACCCATTTTTATTAGGTGTTTGACCATATTGCAACAGTGTAATTCTTAATTTGAATCTCTAGTATAAAAATAACAAAAAACGGAAACTCAACAAAAAACAAAATTAAACAAAACGCATCAAGTCAGTAGTTGAGGTAAACACCTTCGGTAAAGGTATTTATAACCTATTTTTGTGATAGGTTAGGCGGTCGTCCACCAATGTAAAGTAAATACCGCTTATATAAAATAAGGTCGGGCCACACATAACCGCACCGAGCCCGATTTCACGGTGGTAGAGGAAAGTAGGAAATTAAATCGGAAAAATTCAAAAGCACTTTTCGTGCCTTAAAAATTTTTAAAAAGCATTTTTGTCAGGCAAAAACAGATTTTTCTACTTATCTTTGTTCCTTTTTATCCAAACTTTGAGTGTAATCAGGTAAAAGTATCACAGAACCGCACCGATGCCCCACAAGACCCGCACCGTAGCACGACCGTGTCTCGATGAGTTTTGTTTAAATTTTTAATTTCGACGGTCTGAGACATGCCCAGTCAATAAAATCATATGTGGATCAGATAGCCGGACAGCGTTGACGTTCCCCGAGCCAAGCTTTAAGTTTACCGGACATAGTCTTTTATTTCAGTTCATTACGTATAAAAATAAAGGATTAGTGATTTAAGGTTAGTGTTGTAAGCAAACAATACAAGAAAAAGTGATTTAATAAGTAATAAAAAATGTAAAATTAATTTTATTGTTACATCTTGTGAATAATATGTAAGTAAAACTTATGAATACATTGTTATTTTTTGTGTGTGGTATGTGATCGGGCACGATGCTGTAATATTAAGCTTACGGCATTCATTAGAATGGTACAATGGTGGTTATGTGTGGCCAAACATTAAAACTGTGTTACCTTATTGGCAAAGGCTTATTTTACGATGGGGTTTAGAAAAAAAGGCTGCATTTGGCAGCAATATATTTCACATTATTTTGTTAAGTCTTTATTTGTGATTATTAATTTACATTCTTTACTTGCGATTATTTGCTACCCTAGAAAAAATATATATTTTTTTCACAGATATGCACTATTTCAATAAAGAACACCATTTAGAATTGTGGTTGTAGGAAGGCGATAAAAACGAAAAGTTTTTAAAAGTAAATAATTATTTAAATTAAAAGATCGTAATAAACATTTACTCATTTAATGAACAAGATATCTGACACAAACTTGTCGCCTCTGCCCCAATTTTGTAGAAAGATCGTGCCAAGCAGCACAAAACAAGGGGTATGTTTAAAATAAAAATTCGGCTTGGTTGGAAAAACAGATTGTTATTGTATTTTATTTATCTACACCGTCAACATCTCCTTGTGGACCCAGGTCATCATTTCAGGAAAAATCGGAAAGAACTAAGGAAAGCAACGCAATTGTCTAATAAGACACATCATTATTAATAAAAGCTGCGGTTACAGCGGCCTGCCGACATGGGCCACACGATTTAGCATTACTTTTAAAAGAAGTGGATAAAAGTCTCTGCCAGCTAGCTATAATAATAAAAATGCTAAGCTTCCTAGAAAAAAAAACTTAAAATACCCTGTCGAAGAAGCGTTGTAGCTTATTTTAGATTTAGAATCAAATTTAAACAAGCAGCAATACCATAATATTCAATATGGTGCTATTTCATACAACTGTAATATACAGGGTGCCCGGTAATTAATAATTTACCGAGAAATCATAGATTGCTTATTCCAAATTATTAAGATCTAACCAAAGACCTATATCCAAAAGTTAGTAATAACAAAAATATAGGGCATCAAAGTGAAAAAATATATTTTAATTTATTTTGATGAGTGTTTATACGTTTTAAATATTGTAATAAAACACGGTATCTAAGAGTTCTTGACATTAGCTTTTAAGATCAAGTATTAGGTAACTTTTTTGTGGAAGCAGGAAGGCGATACCTACACTACTTGGAATTTCTCTAGAAAGTAGCAAGCTTTTTGTGCTTGTATGTACCATCTAAGTATACCAATTTAGTATCCTATATTTTGTACACAAACAAGGCGTACTTTGTAAGAATCGCTATAAGCAACAGTCTCCGATTTATTTGCCTTTAAATTGTTTAGTACAACCGAAACTACAACTGCCACATCATATACGAATGGTTTAATGTCGGACTTTTTGGCAAATATCTCGAAAACGGTTGCTCAGAGCCATTATTATAAAGTATTCCTTTTTTGTGTAAAAAGCATAGAGAGTTTTTATGTTTACTTAGAAAGTACATACAGAGTGGCACAAAAAGTTGTATATTTTTATAAAAATTTAAAGTAGTGTAGGTAGCGCCCTCTAGCTTATACAAAAAAATATTATCAAATTTAATTGGTTCATGTCAAAAAACCCTTAAATAAAGAGTTTAATCAAAATATATAAAAATATCAAAAAATATCCAAATAAATTGGTTTTCTTTTTCTCTTTGACACCTTGTATATTGTGTAAAGGTAAAAGTTGAGTTTTTTATATTATTTATTATTATTGGTTTAGGAAAAACCTATTTTAACTTGTTTTTTTAATTAAACGCATTTATTAATTTTGACCAAAAATTGGCTCCCAGAAACCATAGTACGTACGTAGAAATATAGCATTGCGTCGGACGTAACTCCTTACGACAATAAAATTTATAATGCGGATGCGCAGCTGTCATTTGATACGATACGTTTACGTCCATGGCCTTTTTTAACTGTCTACTATTTCTATTAAATTTATTATTTGGATGTTTTACAGCCCTAGTTCGGGACATTCAGAATAAATATGTAAATTATGAGCTATAAATCCGATAATAAAATAACGCTTTCAACGCACGTTTTGCAAATACAAAACGGTAATGTTAAAAATAAAAGAAAATATTGACATTTGGAATCGGTCCCAATAATATTTTAATATTGTCACGGGTGCGACATAAATCTGCCTGATGCTCGACTGGTTATATTTCAAAAAATGTAGAATACTTTAAAAGCTCTGCGACAGACATTTCCTTTTATTTGATTTTTCTTGGACCATTTATATAATTTTTTTAAATATTACCCATAGATAGATATCGAAAAATCTTATACAGTTGGAGCTTTTTAAATAGATATACAAGGTATTCCCTGATAGCGCTAAAAAGAACTTGTTAAAAGGCTAATGTTATGAAAATAAATGTAAATCTGTATCCTTGAATTTTAAATTTAAACAAAATAATATTTGGCTTTTTAAGAATTTTAAGAAAACTTAACTTTTTATGTAAAAGAACTGTTCTGTTCATGCATATTATAATAAAAGTCAGGGTAACTTTGAATGAAATAATTTAATGAAATATTTAATATAAAATAATTATTTTTGTTTGGGTTCGATAAAAATTTAACTTTTTATACAGAGAAGGTTGCAATCCCTAAAGATAGAGTCGCAAGGGCTTTTGTTTAAAATTATTTTATCATTATCAAATAAAATAAATTCTTAACGAGACTGCCAGATGAGAACTGAACCAAAGGTCGCGTCTCAAAAAAGTGGTAAACTTTTACCCAAAATTACTGTTGATCCGACTAAAAATGTAACATTTTTTTGCCAGCGGGAAATAGTATCGAGCAAAAAATAAATACATGTTGAAAACCAAACGGAAAACATTTTAAGCATATGCCCTATTAAAAGTTAAATCAAGCCATATTTTTTTAATTAAAACAATAATTCCGTAAATAAAATCGTTAAGAACAAAATAATTTTAGCAACCTTTTTACAAGTTCGTTGACCTCATCACATGTCAAAGCCGCTTACAGCTGGTTTTAAAAGAATGACACAAAAAGATCAGTGGCGGGTTTATATTTTGACCATAAAATTTTGGAGCTCATTATCTCGGTAATTAATGGTTGTACGCCATTTTTAACAATTTATTTTTACACAAGGATTTTAAGGTTAAAATATATTAATGTATTTTCATAACACCCTGTATAATTATAAATAGGAAAGGCAACAACAAAATAATAAAATAAAACGCATCAAGTCCGCAGGTGGGTTAAATACCCTTGGTAGCGGTATTAATACCATATATTTTTTTTTGTTTTTGCGTCAGGTGGTCGTTTACTAATGATACATTAAACATGCTACATGCAATATGCCACATAAGGTCTTTTTCAGAATGCGTCGAATTTCGACGACTCTGGAAACACTTACATTTAAGTGCATTTATCGTCATGTGGAAAAAATTACATTGGCAAAAAAGTATTATGAAATGTATATACAAGAAAACTAAAAAAAATGCTATTAGGAATTCTCAGTAACCCAGGGATCATTAAAAAAATAATATTAAATTTGGTATAGTACAATTTTCTTTCTTAAATTGTTATAGGAAACTTTCCTTCTAATTCACAAAAATGTTTGCTATCTTTGCCGTCTTTTAACCGTAATACCAACAATAATTTTCATAATGGTTACTGTTGGTACCTAAAACTATTTGAATACTACCGTATACAGCAGCGGCCGGTGATGGTCAAATTGGTGGGTCAATACCCACACTATAGTTAAACTAATGATTATAATATTATTTAGGTGTCTCATTATGAGTAATTAATTCATTTCTAGCGCAAATTAGTTAAAAAATACAACTAATTCACAGGTTCAAGTGATTTTACAAAATATTTTTATTTATAAATAAACAGATCTGATACAAGAAAAGTTACAATTTCACATAGTCGTATTCTTAGCAAACTTATTATAAAATAGAAAAATTAATAAGCGATGTAACCGGTAATAAAAATATTACACTAAAGATATTATACAAAATATATTATATTGCTAAATAATAATTTAATATTAACTAAATATAATATAATATTATAATTGTATTATAACATACGGTTTATAAAATAGAAGGCTTTAAAGAAAATTAGAAGGTTGTTTTAGAATATGGATAACCTTTAGATAATATAATGTAAGTATATAAAGTCTTTAGTTGGAAAATAATCATTAGGCAACAAATTTATCGGTATCTAGCCTATAATACACGTGTAGGTTTTGCCCCTTAAAAATGTTTTTGTACCATTTTTGCCAATGCGTCATCTTATCAGACAGATTTTACACACAGGCGTTTTTGGTTCTATTCCTACCTGCTAGTGCTTAACTCACAGGAACTCAATTAATAGTGTCGAGCTCACACGACGTATTGTATAGGTAGTTTTGAAGGTTTGGTATATTATTGACATTTTTAAGGAACCTTTTTTACAATATAAAATAACCACCTTATATTTTATTAGAAGCCGATAATTTTTTTCTTTTGTTCAAATTATCTAAAAAGTAACATGAGACCCACACTAAATACATACATACATATTATATCCTAGATGCTATGGGTCTAGAAAATAAAACTTTAGTAAAGACAATTCTTATTTTGGAATTTGCGAAAAAAGTAGTAATAGCCTCAGTCGATGTGACAAAATTACAACTGACTTTTACAAAAGTGTTTGCAAAATATTTGTAAACTTACATGACTTATAATATGCAATATTATATGTTTAGTGTAGTATCACATATAAGTTATGTAAATTTACAATTATTTTTAACCCAATTTTTGTAAAAGTTTATTGTAATTTTGTCATGTCCAACTGTGGCTAAAAATAAGCAACGTTTTACGTGGTAAATTCACAAAATATTTTTTTTCAGTTTAGTACCATTCAGACCTTACGACTACGTAAGTTCTTTATTTGTTTAAAATTTATCTGTATACTTTTAAGTGCATGAAAATATATTTCTCAGCTGACCCCACAATGACTTAAGAGCTGCCAATACACTCCAAATTGTTATATACCAAAGTGCCCATTTGCTGGCGACAAAAACGTTATGTGAGGTTGACCTTTGAATGTAACTCAGCTCTGTGTAAAGCGAGCCAATACCAATAACAAAGCCAGCAATTCCCAAAAAGTTATGTATAAATTTTGCAATTACTGGTCTGATAAATGACGAAAAAGTTTTTGTACTTCCTGCCATAAGTCCCGTAACTAAGGATACTAGCACTAATATCCACGAAGCCAATCCTAAAACAAATTTAAAATAAATATTTTGAAAAAGGGAAAATTAAAGAAAATAATTAATAACTAAAAGGCAAAAATGGTAATAGAAAAATATGTTTTTTGTGGCAGCCCGATATTTTACTTTAAAATCACAGTGCCAATTTGGCCCTAGTGATTGCAAATGGAGTCCAAAGTTGAGACCACCTGTATGACAAGGATTACATTCTATACTTGTTTCTTTTTTTTTGGCAATTAGATCACTTTCGCACTAACCAAAACTTATAATTTTAAAAAGGCTTGTTAATATGCTATTCAGCTGACTTTTGTTCTTTAAAACTAAGCACGGTACACGAAACACCCTAAATAAAAAAGTTTTTCTAATTTTATCTATTTTTTTATTAAGCCCCCTTAAATATTAGAAATTTTAAAACAAATAATAATTTAGGCTATATTAATGTTTTTTTAAATAAAAAATAATTATTTTACCCCAAAGGAATTCTTAAAAATAGAGAAAATCCCGTCAAAATCGCACCGTTGTACGATTTTAGATTCAGCTATGTTGGTTTTTATTTCAGGAAAAGCCCCCTAAAAATTGTTTTTTTTATAAGTAGATAAGAAATTTTTTAATGTTTTTAGTACAATTGGTGCAATTTTAAACCTTCAGAAAAAAAAAATTTTTGAGGTTACCTATTTTTTTGATTGTTTTACCGAAAACCCCTTAAAAACAAAAAATTTTAAAATAAATAGTAATTATAGCTAAATTAATTTTTTTAGTAAAAAAAAATATTTTTCCTCCTAAAAATACCTTTAAAAATAGAGAAAATCCAGCCAAAATGTCATAATTATAGGAATTTCGTCGATTTAAGAAGATGTAACTATATTTGTGTTTTTTTTCAGGAAATGCTCCCGGTAAAAATTAATGTTTTTAAAACTTTGTTTCGGCAAAATATTTTTTTAGTATAATCGGAAGTAGTAGTAAGTTTTTGTTTAACAACCTAAGAAACTTTAAAATTTTCCAAGTTTATATACTTTTCTGATTCTTTCACCGAAGACCTCCTTAAAAATAAGAAATAATAAAAAATAGGTAACTGGAATTTTTAGTTAAATATAAAGAAACAAAAAAGCTGCATTTGTATTTGCCTATTTTTGCTTATAAATGAAGCGGTTTTTTGTCTTCAAAAATATCAATAAAGAAAGAAAGAGGAATAGGGGGAATTGTGGAAGTCTTTAGAAAGTAAATAATATTAAGTTAGGTGGGGACTTTTCTTTTGCTTTTCAAAAATTTTTAAACCTTAAAGTACATTTCCTTGTAGGGGCTGCAAGTAATTTTTGCACCACGGCGCTTCTTACTCTAGAAGTGGCACTGATTGTAAGTACTATCAAAAAGTAAAATGAGCGTCATGTGATTTTTTGGTACCTAATAATGCCAATTTTTTAGACACTGGCTAAACGACCGCAGGCGATTAATTATAGGAAAAAACCGCCGTCCGGCGGTTTTATCTATTTAAGAGTATGTATGAAAACCGCCAAATATGTAAATTAATTTGTTATAACAGGCGGTTTTTACTTAATTTATTTGTAAATGGTTTTGCTTATAAAGACTATTACAAACGCTAAATAATAGTTAAAGTTAACCTTACCTCAAAAAGTTTTTTTTGTTTAATATTGTGAACACCTAGTATAAAAAAAGTATACATTTTGGGAATTTTAAAAATATATATTTTTGGAAAATTTAAATATAATTGGGTTACTTAACATTGGGAAATTTGGTACATAAAACAATACGTGAAGTGTCAAGGTTTAAAAAGTAGAAATCAAACAATTTTCTAGGTTACTCTTATAATAATAAAACAAAAACATTAAACAAGCGAGTAGCCTAGAAATGCAAAACAAATACTGAAAAATTTAATATTTAAAGAGAACAAAATTTTAAGACGGGGATTGATTGATTGTTTATTAGATAAGAAAGAGTTAGTAAAGTCAAGTAAAGAGTTAAAGTTTGAGTTAAGCCCCGTACGGGCTATCCCTAGGGATATGCCCGTACTAAATTTAATTAGTTCAATAAGTTAAGTTGGGTTCTAAAAAATGTAAAGTTAGTGTTGATGGTCCACCAGTCTCATTGTCCCAAGAAGATAGTTCCATATGGTACATTAGTCCCAGTGACGTAAAGTGGCCCTATATATATGTATTCCAAAATGTCAACGTCACAATATCATGTTTTTTATTAATTAAAAACAAAAATAAAACTGAAAGACACGTTTGACACCTACGAAGATTTTGTCAAAGCTCCTTGTATGTTTTAAAACGTACCTTATTCTTTTTAAAAAGAAAAGGCAAGAGTACCTATTTCCGCGGCAAGAAAAAAACTGACGGTTCATAGAACTAAAACTAAAGTATTACCTATCAAAGTATGCATGTATTAAGGGTGCAACAAACTTTAAAATTCTTAGAAAAAAAAGTTAGGGTTATAATTATTTATAAACACTGCTTATTTCTTTAATTGTATTATTAACATTTAAGAAAAATAATTTAGGTGGGCCAATAGCTACAGGGTTATAAGTGTTGACACGTAAGACACAAGTTCCGAGTGTACATAACTTATTTCTTTTTTTTTTTGTTTTTATATTTCTTAATATTTTTTTATACATATTTTCTTATTTTTATTTTTTATTGCTTCTAATTTAATTTTTAGTTATTGCTAAAAAATGTAAATAATCTTCCATGCTGACATCGTAATAAGTTATTCCCTTTCCTCCCTAACGATATATTTTTTAAGTATATTTTTTAAAATATTTTTTGGTGTTGTAAATTATTGGGTCCATGTGCCGAAATAGTTTTGTGATGTGTCTTTTTTGATTATGGGCCCTTGATAAAGTGGCAATCCAGCCACGAAACGTTGGGATAAGTGCAATAGTGGTTTTATTTGCCTGTCCCCATCCCACTATACTACTCCAATTTGTTTTTCGGCAGTTTTTATATAAGCAAATAGATACAATTACAGAACAACGGTTTTCTTCTTATAATTGAGCAAAGCCGCCGACGGTTGTTTAGCCAGTGCCTTTGGTTTATTCAAAATAACACACAAAAAGTTTTTAATTATATTACCTAAAATGGCATGGTCAGACTTAAAACTGGCTCTACCAGCCTTTGCTTTTGAATGGGTTTCTACTGCTATACCAATGGTAACAGCAATACAGCTAATTGTCAGAAGAATACCATGTATCCAGTATTTTCTAGTTCGGCGTATATACAGTGAAATAAGATTATCTTCCGAGAAGAGGATTATTGCAGCTGCCATTAAAGGAACGTACTAAAAATAAAACAAACTATATTTAATATATTTTTAAAAGTGCTAGTCTTTAAATCTCTTTATATACAGGGTGTGTTTCTAAGGCTCGTTTTACACATACAAGAATTCTAATGAAATTTATAGCGAAAGTAATCACCAAAATTTTCTTTATAATTTTCGTATGATTTTTGGTAATAGGGCATTCACTTCTGTTTAATACTTTTAATAAATTTTACAAAAATTATTGCAATAATTCTTGTGATGCTTATGCGCACTTTGCAAAGAGCTGTAAAGCCTGCATTACAGGCCATGGTTCGTCCCAATTTATTTGTTAACAAATGAATACAATTAATCAATTAATTTTGGTGAAATCTAATTACAAACTAGTGTCACCAGTCTTAGCCAAACTAAGCATTTTTAGAGTATGGTTTTTTCTGTCAACCGTGCTTTCTTTATTTATAAACTAATACAGTTTATGTTTTTTTTGTATTTTATTGTAAAAATACGTCTTAAATTTTTGTTATTGATAAAACAAACGTTGTTCTCTTCAGGTATGATTATTTCGCTTCATTTTAGTAGATTAAAACCGTTAAAGCTATAACTGTTTGCTGTTTGAGTGGTGGGGGTTTCGGCCATAAAAAAACCGTTAAAAATGCTTTATAAGCAAATGACTAGACTTGACTCATCGAGCCTAAACTTTCCTGGGTAGTGGCAAAAAGCATGCTTAACAGAGAAAGAAAATAAGTTCAATACTTTTCTCTTACTTCCCATACAAATTGGTAAAATTGAGCCGTATTCTTTATTTTTAACTATTGACAACGGTTCAAAATCATTACATTTTTTGATCATCAATATCGCGTGTTCAACCATATTTAAAAACAGGTCGGAAAACGCTGCAAATTAGTGAGATCGCTTAAAAAGACAGATAACAAGTAATCTGGCGGCTGTTGTAGTTGGTGATGTTACAAATACGAAAAAGGATTATTTATTAAATAAATTAAAAAAGGAAAAATATTTATATACTTTAAAAGTGAAGCAAATTGCCAGCTGCGTCAAGCAACAGGAAAAGTGAGGTTAAAAATTATCAGCCAATAGAGAGGTTTAAAAACATCGATTTTTTTACCAAATTTTTAATGACGTCATTTTTAAATACGGTTTACTACGTGTTTTGAATTGTTGATAATAAAAATACGGATTCAATTAGCACAAAGAACAAGAAAAAAACTGCTAGCACTTTTCTTTATCACGCAAGCTGTTCACAAGGCAAGTCGACAAGGCTGCCTCTAGTTGGTTTATGTCCTATGATTCTAACTATAAATTTGGCCATGTAAAACGTGTGTAAAACCCGCTTAAATAACTAATTTTGCCATAACCTAAAAAAGGAAAAAAAATAATAAATAAAAAAAGGATTTTGTGTTCTTTATATTATGCCACATATGGATAAGCAATAATTTGTTACTACCAGGTGTCGCAACAGTTAGTTATTTTTTCTTTAGGTAATAGTTCGATATAGCGGTTTTCGCTATTATAAGAGATTTTTGAAAAATTCTTTTTCAGGGCGTTTCTATAGGTCGATTATGACATAAATCTGTGTGCGCGTTTTCCAAATCCATTTCTATAATTTATTATTAATAAAAACATATTTACGGGACGGTGGAGTGAATAGGGGTGTTGGGTGGAGACAAAACAGTATAAATCCAACGTCAAACACAAGAAAACATTAATACACTGCACTCGGGGCACATGAAAAATGTAAAGGAAAATAGGCGCATTTATTTTGGTCAGCTGATAACATGAAGTTCGTCATTATGAAAATGACAGTCTTTATAGAAGCAGTTTTTCCAAACTTCTTATGAAGAATTAACACCAAGCCTATTTCGGGAATTATACACCATTTCCATGAGAAACAATGGTATTTTTTGTAGAAATGCCTCCTTCTTTATGTTAAGGTATTTTCCTTTTTTCTCTACAAATTATAATAGGAAGAAGGAATAACTTAATTTTTCATATGAATTTTGTCCTGTATCTTCCCTTTTTTAAGCTATTGACACTTTCTCACTTTATTTGGCAACATCGCAAGACATTTACAGTTCTATTGCAAACTCTTCTTTTTATGCAGTGACAGCCATGGCGGGATTGTTGTACTATTATTTATTTTTATTTTTTTAACAATTTTTGGACATTTTTGTAACAGTAAGTGCGGTGTGGACTGTGAAATACTGTTTTTGGACGTTTAATGTAGGATTTCTACTGTTTCGTCCCCACCCAGCACCTCTATTCACTCCACCGTCCCGTAACTATGTTTTTATTAATAATAAATTATAGAAATGGATTTTTTTGTGTCATAATCGACCTATAGAAACGTCCTGAAAAAGAATTTTTCAAAAATCTCTTATAATAGCGAAAACTGCTATATCGAACTATTACCTTTCTTTATTCCATAAATTTACATCAAGTGACATTACTGGTCTTAAAAATAGTTTGGCGCTGATTTTTGCGTCTTTTCCCGATTATGGTATGTGAAAATAGAACGTTTTTAATATTTTTATAGCGAAAATTTTCGTTAGAGTTTTCAATTGTATACCTATTGTTTAAAGCCAATGAAATGCCTTGATTTTGACAAGTTACTATGACGACAACCTGAATTTTTCGAAAAAATATTCAGTCACGAGACCCAGCTGCAAAATTAATAAGTGATAATTTCCCTAGCTAGACAGCTGTCACGTGCAAAGATTAAAATAAAAAATAATTATCTAGCTTCACAACCATTTCTTATAAATCTCAGAAATATAACCTTTTTATGTTAAATTCCCAATCTTCTAAAATACAACAGATGTTTGTTCTCCAATTTTGTATTTTCTTTTTTTTACAAAAGATCAAAAATTGTTTTCATAACATTGACTTTGATTTCTTCGTATTGGACGCAATTAAATTGTCCATGCCTAATCTTTTACTACTTCTTAACTGTCTTTTCCAATAGCGACATTTTCTTTTTGTATTTAATCAAAAATGTAAGTTTACCAGGTACGCCATTCAAACTTGATAATCAAACCGGTACACAAATTAATGTCTGTCAAAAGTTGTATTTTCTTTTTAAAATAATTTTTAGTATAAAATTTTCTTACCGAAACTTCCGCGGGCTTGAATTTTTCTCCGTAATTTTTTTCTCGGTCGCGAATTTTTAGAAAATTTTCAAAAAATTCCCACCTTAAAAAATTTCCGAAAATAATTTAAACTCTAGGGAGATTAAAAGTGAAAATTTGCGGAACAATTTTGGTAATAATTTTCCAAATAATTCTTGTGTATGTAAAACGGTTCTAAAAGGTGCGCTAAAAATTCTACCGTAAATTCATAAGGCTTAAATATGACGGTATAACCCAACTTACTTTAGTCCAAAAGTGGATGATATCGGAGATACAGAATGCCAAAAATGTATTTTAGTTTCAGTTTTTTATTAATGGTTTTGATAATGGTGAATGTATTTTTACAATAAACTGCGCTATCTACGGTATTTTGCACAAATTAAAAACGAAATATTTCTTTTTAGCCACTTACTTTTAGAATAAATTGTTTATTCTTAAACTTGATTTCAGCAGTCAATTTTGTGATATCAGATTTTAAAAAGTTTACTTACTTCATGGCCAAGTCTAAGCTATGCAGGATTTTTAGAATATGATGCTAATTTTGAAATCTATGAATCCAAGGGTGATATTAAGAAAAAAAAGTATATTTCCTTAATTAGTTTTAAAATACAATGCGGTAAAAAAACTTTTATCACCCTGTATCCCAAGAGTTTTTTTTTCTAAAACGTATAGTTGTCTCTTTTTTAATCCAGATATCTTTAATACGGCGAATGGGAATTTGTATTAAAAAATTACGTACAGAGTGGCTAAAAAGTTATTTTGTTTTTAATTTGGACAAGTAACCGCAGGGTGCACCCGCCGTAATTTACAATAAAATTGATTGCAGATTTTAATTTTTCACCCTTTAAAACCCCTTTTACCCAATATTGTGACAATATAATTATTATTAACAAATTGATTTATAAAAAACTTAAACCAGATTTTTTTATTTTTTCAAAATTAATACAAAAACGGCAAGGTATGGTCATTTATCTAAAAACGGTTCCACCGATATAATATAAAATTATTACAGGGGTAAAACTGGACCTTCCGTATTCATGAATAGCATTTTTGCGACGTTTTTAAGATTAAAAAAAAAGTCAACAAAATGGTATAAGGAAATTTAATTATGAAACATCGCAAATACAATTCCTGAATTTAAAATGTCCAGTTACTTTCCCGTACTAATTTTAATGAATTTCGGTTATATCGTTTTTGAGATAATTGACAATACCTGGTCGTTTCTGTATTCAAGCTTGATGCCATATCTTCGACATTGGCAGGAGTAAAGAAACAATAATATCAGGTCATAATAAAGTTGATACAAGCAATTAATTACAATAATAAAAAATAGGGTATTCCTTTTAACATTTAAAAATTTCTTAACCTGAAACTTTGGAAATATAATTTTTTAAATTCTTTATGTTCAGTTACCCCTTTGTTCAAAATTTGGTTCATTTATATTTAATGGTTACTGAGATAATCCACCGTTTCTTTTTTTTTCTACTAACCTTCTATGTTGGTTTCTATAATAGAAGACTTTAACTCTGCCAAGTATCTATAACTATTGCCATCAATAAAGATTCACTTAAATACCCTAATCAATAAAGTTTTTACTTTTATAATCATTATTACTACCCACTTATTTTGTTTGTTAGAATTAAAATTTATGGTTTTATAAATTATTATGTACTTACGGCTACAGTTGTTAGTACTAAATGCCAAAACATTGCAGTTGATTTATCCTTATTCCTTTCAAAAAATACCCATACTAGTAACACAGTCAAAATTGCTAGTATTTGGTTATATAGTGTGTTTAAAAGCCATAATACCCGTTGAATAATAGATACTTCAGGAATAGTTTTTTTACTAATAAGACTGTTTGTAGAAACGGATGCTTCTGCGTCTAACCCCATTATGGGAAAAATGTTTAATTAAAAATAACAAATTATAGGTAAAAATACCATGAAGCAGACTGGATTCGCTTGCCAGTTTATTTTGTTTATAAGCAGTAGCTAGACAGTAGGATAAGAGACACGTCTTTGATAAGACAAGACAGGAAGTTTAATTTTATTGGCTGACATTGCTAAAAATTTGCCATCCCATTTTTAGCGAAATATTGATATTAAGCATTAAATAATTTTTTAGGGATTAATGGATAATTCGAAAATTTAATTAAGAAGTATTTAAATACCTTGATGAGAATATTAATTACAAAATGACGTTAAAAAGATTTTTGATAACAAATTATACAGGGTTTCCCATTAAAGGCAACCCATTTTAATATTTAAATTAGTTTATTTTTAGTTTAACAAATAAAATTTTTATTATTCTAAATTACAGCTAACTCTTTAGAATTAATGACAACTTATAAAAATTTGGTTAATTCATTTCTAAATTTTAAAAATCACGTCTTTTAAATGACCTCCACCAACTTCAACACACTTTTTATTTAATATTGAAAAGTGGTTCGTTACACGCGGCGTATCAAAATTGTGCCAATTCAAGCATATTTAAGATGGTTTTAACCAAAAAATGAAAGTCAAAGCGTTTTAAGATACATTTTTATTGCACTTTAAACCTTTTAATAAGTTTTAATAGTTTGCGTTTTTAGAACAGTTCTACTACAGTACTTTTAGAATTAAAATGATGATTACTTACAACAAAGTATTTAATTTGACTTACTATAACGGCTAAAGCATAAAAAATATATTGAAACATATAAAAATTTAGGTTACGTTCTTAAAAATAAATATATATAAAATTATAAAGTTTTTTAAAAAATATACCAGGGGTTTTATAAGTAAAAAGTTGCCATATATTAGAAAATTAGGTTTGCCAAATTGCTAAAGAACCTTTTTCAATTTTTGTCCTAAATATACAGGGTGTTCTATTTAAAGTAAGAGAGTAATTTTCACTCTAAGGTAAATTATATTAAATATTTTTTTCTGGACAACCTGTAAAATTTTGGATAAAAAAATTTATTAGAGGTAATGGCAATGTAACATAATAAACAAAGTCAGGCGTAGGTAAGGTAGGATATAATAAAATTTTGTTCTTTTAATTATTATTTTTTTAAATCCTAAATATCTCCATAATATCTTATATTTTTGGTGTAGGGATCACTGGCGAAACTAACACTAGGTTTATTTCTACAATTAAAAATGAGCTAATATACAGGGTGTTCCATTAAAAAACATAGGTTTAATATCAGTTTTTTTTATTCCAATGTAGGTACTGCAACTTTAAAGTACTATGTACTTGTAATTTTTTTTTAAATATTACCCTTTTTGTACAAGAGGCCGAGGCGTTTGTGGTCAGCCCTTCTGTATATGTCAGTTGCTTTATTTTTAAACCACCCTGTAGTTGCTTTTATTTAATAATTTTGTTAGAAAAATATTTTAATATATTTTTATGCTTTAGCCGTTACATTATTTAAAATATAATATTTAAATAAAAAAATGCCTTAAACTGTTTCGGTATTTATTTTATGGTTTAAAATATTTTAAATATGCTGGTACTAGCAAAATTTTTCTAGGATATGATTTGAACCACACTGTAAATTCTTTGCGGAACAGCAAAGTTTAAAACCTAATTTTTATCTTTTAAATATATGTATTTTTTACCAAACAACCCAAAGTTCCATCTTCAATCTTTGTTTTTTAAAAGTGTATTTAAAGTAAAGTAATATAATGTGCTTTTTTATATCATCTAGTTACATTACTTTACAGCAAAACTACACGAGCGGAATAATCGCGGCGTATTTTACGCAGCGTGACGTGGCGGTTTGCACGTCATTATCAAAACCGTACCATTAAACGAGCACAACTAGACGAACGGAAAATTCGTCGCGTTGTGTTTATTTCCGTCGGCAGTGAGCGTATAGAACGCTCCCGATTACGTTGATGCCACCGCCGCCACAACGCAACATGTTATTCCATATGAAGTAAACTAGACGAGGTGACGGTGCGTGCGACGTATTCATTGAGGGTACAGGCAAAAAAATTCTTTGACACGGAAATTTTAATTTGTGAAATATAAAAACGGCGTATTGTTTACGATATAAAAGACCATATAATTCATTGTTTTTTCCTCATACAACTGTGAGTGAACCTACCTACCAGACGAAAAATACTTTGCTGCCAATTTCAACCGAAATTTCGCCGCGTAAAATACGCCGCGATTATTTCGCTCGTGTAGTTTGGCTCTTAGGCAGCCCTTTATTCATATCACCGGTGTCCCCTCTAAATTCTTATAGAAATATTACTAGTAGGGATGGGACTTTAACATAATAAAATTTAAAAAAATCACCGATGCCGGTTTCCAATGTGAATGGTGCGGGGTCCTTTAAGGGCATATTCTACATCAAAAAAAAAAAAATAAAGAGAATTTTATAAAAAAATTGGTGCGGAAATGCATTTTTTTCAGATTAATGATTATCAGCAGTGTTATTTTTTTAAGTCGTTTTTTTGTTTTTATCTTAGATACTGTTT
Organism: Listronotus bonariensis; assembly: GCA_014170235.1. Lineage (NCBI taxonomy): Eukaryota > Metazoa > Arthropoda > Insecta > Coleoptera > Curculionidae > Listronotus > Listronotus bonariensis. The sequence goes on along the minus strand of JACEGR010003068.1, from coordinate 83,222 downwards.
ATTCGATTTTAAGAAAACTGCCTTGCCCAGTTTTCTGGGTTTAAAGGCTTTTTAGGATCAGATTAAAATAAAATTTGCCCAATTCAGTTGGGTCTTGAGCGGTGTCTCAACTAATATTTTTGACAAAAGAATGTACGCCATTGACTTTTGTAAAAGTTCTATATTTTATTTAAATTAAGTTACCTTAACGTTTTTCCTATTTTGTTTACTTTTCGAGAAACAGGAATACCATTTACTTCTTTTCAAATTCGTGGCACACCCAAAAAACATTAGGAAATTTTTTAAAAACATTTAATTTGAAAAAAAAGTGTCAGTTTAAATATTATTCTTATCTAATATAGTGTTTTTTTTTAATTATTAAAAATAATTTCCAAATAAAAAAAGTCCCGTGCTTCTAGTATTATAGCACAGGGGTATGCAATTAAGTGATTTTTTCCAAAATCTTAACGAGATAAATAAAATGAAAGCTTATAAAGCTGTATTTTTACATGCTTAATTTTATTTAAATATATAATATAAACCAAAGTGAATGGCGTACATTTATTTGTTAAACATATTCGTTTACGTTACCCTTAAGACACCACTGGACTGAAAAAATTTAATCTTGTTTCGTAAATTAGCCTCTTAATGCTACAAATATTACTTATTAAAAAGAAGCTGATTTAGATTTTTAATTATCTTTTTACTTGTTTAATTTTTTTTGTTTTTTAGTACTTTTAATTTTATTTTGACGTGTACCCAAATAAGTACCATCCATTAAATGAATCCGCCAAACTACAGAACATATCTTCAATACAAATATTACTGCCACATAAAATTATATTACGATTATTAAAGGTAATAATAAAAACCCCATAAAAAAATAAGAAATTGGACCCTGTAGGGGAAGGGGGAAAGACGGGGTCCTTAACGTTTGGAGTGAAATAAAATAGACATATTTATTTATTTTGAACAACCATTTATTTATAACTAGTCCTTATTAATTAGTCTTTAAAAATAAAGAACCTAATAAACATTAAACTTATTGAAAAAAACTAGGTTAAGTTTTGTGAAAAAGTTTAAAAAAACCCATCATGCCCCCCAGGTGAGCTAAGACGGGGTATTGGAAACTAGTTCTATTCTTGTTTGTCAATTTTTTCTATATTTTTGTTTGTTCTTTTATCTCCTTCTTCTTTTTTGTTATTTTCTACCAGCTTTTTTTTAATAATTGTGTCTTTTAATTTGTTTTTATATACGATATATATAAAGGAGAAGTTATTTTTTTCCCCTTTTCTTGTTATATGTGTAATTTTTTCAGTTACAGGATTACAGCAAGACATCACTTTGTTGAGGACTGACAACAGAAAATACTGATGGTAATAAAGAAGCTGGCTTTTGATCCATTTCAATATTGCTCATCCAATGGGGTACTCCATTTTGCCCTCCAGCGGACATTTTATTAAAATTTTATATCTTAAAAAACTAATTAAAATGGGGATACAAACATGTTTGTACCTGCTGGTGTAATCATTAATAAACAAAAATAATTTTCCGACAGTTCTAAATAACTTATGTTAAGGAGAAAATTACATGCGATGTACAACACAAAAATTGCAACGAACTTAACAAAAACCCAGTTTTTGAGTTTAGGGCAAACATGCGTGGACTAACAAGCCTGCTACAACGCTGAGTGCTAAACAAGATAGTAATGCATTATTACGAACAAGATCGGCTGTAATCAGTCGTTCGTACGACCAATGACACCCGATATCCCGTCTTGCCCCCTTCCCCGTCTTGCCCCTCCTTCCCCTATTTGGAAAGCAATGCATTCCTGGAACTTTCTTCATAATTTCAATGGTAGAAACTGCCCTTGAATTTTCTAGCAACATTCCGTAATACTATGTAAGTTTATTTTGTGTACAACTGAGCCAAATGTTCTAGAAGCTTAAGCTTAGTAATAACAAAAGATAATAATAAAACATTTGCAACTCTTAATATCATGTTTTATTATTAAAAGAAATGTAATTTATAGTAAGACCAACAGCAAAGCATACCAAACCCATCTACCGACCCACAAGCCACGGTATAGCATTTGACAAACCAAACAGGGTACCAAAGTTGATGTGACATCACTACTTTGACATCCCAAATTGGTTGGTAGGAATTGACCAACCAAACTGGGGTACCAAAACGGGCCACAAATCGCCTAAATACTCAAGAAATAGTATGTAGATGTAATGTATAATAAATTTGTATTAATATGGTCGGGACTTTATGTTCAAGGTTTTCCGGAAAAAGGAATGAGATGACGGGTCTTATCAAGCAATTAGAAATGAGATTACCTTACATATTTTATAAATAAACCTTAAAAAAATTAGTTATCCTATTTACCTAAGCACATGAGTGTGTAGAATATACGTGAACTTTTTAACCAAACTAATTTAGATAAAGATTTATTTATAAGTCACATTGACTTTTTTATAAATGATGAATCCTAATTGCGGTAAAACAATTGAATTCCTTATTTATGAAATGATTTTATAAAATTAAAAATGTTTATTTAAACGTTAAAGTATTTGTTCTTAAAATACAGGATGTTGAATAAAAAAAAAACTTTGAAATTTTAAAAACACCTATTTAAGTAAAATTTGTTATACCTGACATAAATGTTATGTAATTAAGAATTTATTGCTGATGTTACATGTTTTCGCACAAACATTATAACTTCTTTCTTTAAAAAGAAAATAATCCCCTTATATTTCTTGTATGGTCTAGTAATATGCAATTTAGCGGTTTTAATTATTTTTTGAAAAACTAAGCAAGCTAGAGTTCAAACGCCGTTAGTTAAACACCGCTACGTCATACTTTGATAGCATTAATCATGGCAAGTCGGTGCTTTTGTGTATTAACATTTAGTTGTTGATGATATAGCTGTGTTGAACTTACAGTATTCGTACTATACTAAAGATATTAAATATATTTCAAAAATATATATTTATTTACCCAAAATATTTAAAAAATTCACAAAAAATTGGCGAACATTATCACTGTCGGAAATATTTGTCCATCTTTGTCATCTAGGCGCTACTAAACTTAAATTTTGTCAATTTAGGGCTAAGTTAGCCCCTTACTGTTGTTAATAATACTGAAAAATTTATTTAAATGCCAAAAAAGAATATCTAATATAGGAATTTAAAACCATTGTTTTAAGTTTAACGCTCTGTATTTTAGAAACAATGCATTTCCAGATGTTTAGATTACCTTTTTATGGGATCATCTTAGAAATAAGCACCCAATTTTATTTACTGCATTTAGGAAATACCCTGTATAATTTCATAGGTATTTATTTACGCTACTACATATACATACTGTACACGTATGGGGCTTAGAAGGAGACAAATGAACCAAAAATTATTTTTTTTAAAAAGGTTATTCCTCCTAAATTATTTTTCTTGTCAAAACATGTAATTTACAGGGTTTGCAAAAACTTAAAAACCCTAATTTTTTCTCCAAGAGTAAAGTAGTTTGTTTTTCACTTTTAAGCAAAATATCATTTGGAAAATGTATTTCGAACAGTATTTTGAATTACTTTATTATTGTTACAGGAGTATCAAAAAGTTTTAAAAAATTGTTATAAAAAATTATTTATTTTACATGTTTATAATAAAATGACCTGAAAAATTATCTTAATTTGCTTTTTAAATACCCGCTTACCCCAATGATCTGAAAAATAAAGCGGATAGCTAATAGAAAATGTTCCCATATATTTTCAATAGACCTGCGCACGAATTTTTGACCCCACACTGGGAGAGTTGCTGTACACCTTTGCACATGCGCAGTTCTCATAAAAGTTAGTGTTTTTCAATTAAAATCCAATATAGTGTTGGCAACATTGACAAAATTTGCAGTATTTTAATAAATATAGTGGTTGGAACACTGAAAATGTTTGCCTACATAGCAACAGGGCCACACTCATGATAATTTCGGATTTTCCGATTGTAAACGCCAGGTAAAATTGACGCCGTCAGCCGCCCAAAAACCAACCTCTCATCTACGGTCGACCGTTATTAGTCATTTGGTATTCTCGCTAAGCACAAAAAGGACATTTGTGCTTAGCGAGTCTTCGTGTTTTTCAGTGGTGTTTTTAACTTTTGTTTATTTTAGTTTTGATAAACCAAAACTAAATAATGAGTTATTGTATAGTGTTGTTTTGCAGAAATTGGAAGGTTTTTCTTGTGGTTTTGATTGCAAATATGAGGTCAGTCAAAAATTTTCAGCATAAAATTTTCTAAGATCACGAACGTTTGCAAACGACCAGAGGCAAAGGTGATAACTTGGTCAAGTCAAATGAGGCAACGGCGTTTACAAATGGCACAACACGCCAAGTTTAACTGAACGAAAACTGCTACGGCAGCGAAAGTGAAATAACAGTGTATAAATTGAGTCCTCAAAACTAGTAACACCAAAATTAATTGGTTTTATGATAAAATAAATCAAATACCAATTGATTTAGTTTTGTTGTGTCAAAGTAGTTTTAAGAAGAAAGATAATAACGCAAAAAATATCGTGCAGTTTTAAGGTTTAGTCAAAGAGGGTCCAGCAAAAACAAAATTCAAGTTGAGATTAGTGCTTCAAAGCACTCTCGTATACTAAATTATACAAGACAAAGAAAAGTACCCAATATCTAAACCGGTTTAATTTTTAGGGACTTCTATGGAAGACGAGTACAAACTTAAAATAAAATATTTAAATATGTGTATATATCCAAGAAACAAAATTAGGTAATTGTCTAGAAAGTTGCGGCCACTCCGATTTTGACGAAATTTGCTATACCTTGGTTTTTTGGGGCGCTGATCACGAATCTATTTTTTTCGGAAACCGTTCGATCTTGAGATATTCGTCATCATGGCCAAACTGTTCTTATTTTTACTATAATTTCCTTTTTTTGCACTAAGTTACTGATGTAACACTAAATTAGCACACAATATTTTATTTAACTATAAAAACCCTTTTTAAAACATGTTTTTCTTATTGGTTTTTAGCCTTTCTTTATTAATATAAAAAGTTTGCTTTAAATCAAGTCGCCATGTCTGAAACCATTATACACATAGGTGTATGCATGGTTGTAGCGTTTTAGGGGATTTGGAATTTAATGAAAAAACGTGTAAAATAACTAAAAAAAGTTTTTTTTTTAAAGATGTTTATATAATATTGTGTGCCTGTTAGGTGTTATATCAAGAATTTTGTGCAAAAAGAAGCCGGAATAAAGTGAAACTAAGAATTGAATTTCAACTTTGATGATGAATATCTCGAGAACGAAACGTTTCCAAAAAAAAAGTCGTGATTAGCGCCCCAAAAAACCCTCGTTTACCAAATTTCCAAACCCGGTCCTGTTGTTTGTTTTCCGCTAGTCTGTAATTTTTAGTGCGCATGCCCACAAGTGTACTGCGCAGTGCCCACGTAGGGGTAATTGTCATTTTTGCTGTATTTATCCTTATTATTTTTCAGATCAGTGGCTTACCCCAAATTTCTACACAATTTTTTAGCTGTAAACGAATATATCGATGCGTTTTGCCAAATTATGGAGTTCAATAAAACTTCTTATTATTGTTTTTATTGATTACAAACTTTACTTTTAAAAAAATTCTTTTTGACATTTTGCTTAAAAATTAAAAATAAAAGCAGTTTACTCCTGAAAAAAAACATGTTTTTCCGAACCCTGTACACAAAATTACAATTTTTTTCGTGAATCAAATTTTTTATACAATTTTTTTTAGAAAGCATGACTTCTTTTTGAAAAACCATTTTTTGGCATGGTCATTCCCCATTGTTAATAACAAATTTTACAGTTAAAAAACCCTTTGTTATTATTCTTTAATCAGATAGGGATTTGATCATGCCAAGAAATGGTTTCTATTTATTTACCCGAAAACCGTACATCAAACAAGAAAAAGTGATGAAATCAAATTTGTTCTATATTAAACGGGAATTTAAAAGCAGATTTTTATTTTAGAAAATGCAGTGGCGTACGCTTTAGTTCTTAAAAATATTTATCCAAAACCCCTTATGGACGATACTCACTGGTGATCCAAAATATTTTTGTTCTTTTATGTCAAAAAATGTATTTTAGTGTAAAGTCTTTCAAATTTTTTAAATATAATATCATTGGCATAAAAGTTATAATATAAAAACAATAAGTTTTTAAAATGTTTAACACCCCGTAGTTTAAAAACAAAGACGTTTAGGACATATGCTCATATTAGGTTTTTTTCTTATATTTTAGTGTAGAATCACCCCTTAAAGTTTATAGGTTGAGTTACTGGACACCTAGTATAATAACAAATCAAATTTAAAAAAACAATGTTACAGCATGGTTAAAAAGTTAATTAAAATAGATATCTAAATAAAATAGCAAGAACTAAAATTGTGCAAAATATGACAAACAAATGTCATAGTGCACTAGAAAAGTTAATAATTATCCGATAAAATTCGTCGATTTTGAAGGGGTTCAATCTATTTAGTTATTTATTAATATTTGTGTATTACCAAGTATCAATAACATTATTTTTTATCACAATACGTGCTTACCCGACGACTTAATAGATGATTAAAGTTAATTAAGTGCGTTTCCTATACATTTATTAAAAAGGATAATCCAGGAGATACATATCTAAAAATATCGTTGTTTGTGATTTGTCATAACAAATATACTACGTGAAAGATAAAAGTAACCAAGGCATATTTTAAGTCACTAAGGATAGGTGTACGCCGTGTTTCACACACAGCCATAAAAATGTTTAACATTTTTTTTTTTTTGAGGTCTAAGGCTACATATAACTTTCGATAGTTAAATATCAAATTAAAATCATGAAATCAAACCTAAATCTTTGGACCGAGCAACATCGCTTTTGCATAAATCTAATCCAGATTGCTTTTTTTGCTAAAAGCTTCATATGCAGGGTGGCCCAAAAAAGGCCAATATTTTTGTAGTTTAAAGAGATAAAACAAAAAAAATATATTAAAGTCGTAGCACGTGCATCTTCCAGAAATATTTTGATGTATACAGAATGTAAAAAAAAATGTGCTAAAAAACTGAAGATTTCGTAACAAACAGTACACCCAAAAATTAGGTAAAAATGGAAACAAAAAGTTATTATTTATACTAAGCAAAATATTTTAAAGCACCAAGGACCAAAAAAATCCCGATAAAAAAATTACTAGATCACATACAGGGTATTTCTTTTAGCATGGCCAAAACCTAAACATCTGAGCTGCTTTTTTTAGAAACATCCTGTATATTAGGCCTAATTTAGATTTTAGAAATCAAAATTTACGATAGGCTATGGATATTTCCACAAAATGGACCTGCAAAAAATTGTCCTATACCTTGGTTGCCGCATTTTATGCTACGTTAGACAGCGATGTTTTAAGAGGTCAATAAATGCTTTATTTGTAAAAATACCATTGCTTATATTACATATTTTAAACAAAAAAAATAGAAATATTAGAAAATATACTGGGCGTTCCCTTTAAAATAAAAAAGTTCTTATTTATCAAAAATACTTGTCACAAACTTTTCAAAAACTTCATTTATCTAAAAACCTTACATTTTTGGTATGGGAATTGCTAAAGAAACTTACCCTTTTTTTTCTTAAATCTAAAAATGGCCTTATATACAGAGTGCCCCATTTACAAAAATGTGGCAACATCGCTACGAGTGCCAAAATAAAATACCGTACTATATGCAAAATTTTATGCTAAACCCGATTCTGTAAACAAAAATAGAGGTTACAATTTAAAAAAAACTAATTTTTAGCCATAACTTTTTTTTTTTTGGATACACTATATACATTAAAATATTTTTAGAACATGCACGGTTAAAAAATCCGTACAACTTAAAAAAAAAACTTTTGTCATATTTCGTTTAACCGGATGTATACCGGGTGTCATTAAATCTATTAGACTAGTCATAACTCCTGAAGTATTAGGCATATCAAAATAGGACTTGGTATAGGTAAATGACATAAGAAAAGGAGAGTTTTCGCATGTTTCTCACTTTTTGGTTACTTTTGGTTTAACAGGAAATGACTTCAATTTCAAAATGAAACGTATATTTTAACATTATTGAATTCCTGGGGCACTTTTAAATAGCAATTTTACCGTTTTAAGGAGTATTTACGCCTACTTAATTTTTTGATTTTGCATCTAGGTGGCTATAATCCTTTATTTATGCCCTTATTTTTAATCCGATCGCAAATAAATTGGTATCATTAGATTCGTCAAAAATCCTTTTTAAAAGTTTTTGTCTAAAAAGAGTTGCTATTTAAAAAATAATAGTCAAGATACAAAAATATCACTTTGCCATATTGTTTTATTCCTAACTTTCATTCTAGTAACTAAAACATTGGGATTGTATTTTTTTACATCACCTAGGGGCCCTTAGGGTAATTTGCGTCCAATAATGGCCACCTAGATGCAATATTAAGAATGACCTTAAAAATAAAAAAAGGCTTAAAAACTTATTAAAATGTGACATTAGAATTATCGCAGAAATTCAAAAACAACAAAATATACAGGATGTTCCATTCAAAAATTTAAAATTGGAGCCATGTTCGGTTAAACCGGAAGTGTGAATATTATACGAAAACTATCCTATTCTAATATTATTTACCCATATCAAGTCTTATTTTAATATATCTTATACTCTAGAGGTAAAGCTAAGTAATCTATGTATCTGAGATATCTAAAAAATCCCAATACTCGATAAATAATTAGTTAGGATATACATATAAAATACCCAGTTTTAAAATGCACAGGGTTTGCCCTGTACCACATTTAATATATCTATATTTAGTAGTTTTCAGTACGTGACCACTAAAATCTAAAAATGTAGATATACATTTCATTATCCTACCTATGGCACTAAGGTAAGACTAGATGTAATGGGAATTATACCCATATTTAAATGGCCATATTTTCAACTTAATAAAGATAGATATATAAAATGTGCTACTTTGGTAAAGCTTTTAAAAATACCTTTTTAATGGTATAATATACAGGGTATTCCATTTAAAAAATAAAATTTTCTTCTTCGCACACGCTCACTCTGTATCTAAAAAAATATATTCTTTTGACGTTTTCGAAAAACTTTTGTATTTAAAGTTTCTTTCTACTTTGTATAATAAACGAGATAGGCGCTGCCTAAATATACGGACCAACTCTGTATAATTTCTATCTACCTATTTTAATACAAAAATACAATAAAGGCACTGACCAAAAGACCGCCAGCTTTAATAATTATTATAAGAAGAAAAGCATTCTCCAGCGACATTTTCCATTTACATGTATGAAAGGCGCTGAAAATGTTTATGTCGCAGGCAAATGGTTATTTTAGGCAAGTGGCTTCTGTCTAAGCCAATGGCTTCTGCCTGGGTAATTGGTGTATTTTCATTTTCAAATGCTATTTGCCTAGTCTATAAGCATTTGATTGTATTTGCCTAAGCAATTTTTAGACAAATAGAAAAGAAATATTTGCATAACCAAATGGTCATGCAAAACTCTCACAATGATAGGGTCATGGTTAGTTCTGGTTAGTTAAATCTTTTTTGTATTTCCTAATAAAGCAAATTAAAAAAAATAACTAACCAAAACTAATCATGACCGCCCCAATTTGACAGTTTTGTATGACCGTCTATAGCGCTTTTAAACCAATGAAATTACACGTGCTTTTGCTTTTTACAGTAGTCTGCAAAACCCACTGTAGCCTAATTTATAAAATATATCACAGTCATTTGCCTAACAAGGATCACGGCAATTGCATTTACCTGGGCAAACGGCTTTTAAACAAAAGTTATTTTTATACAGTTGCCCAGGCAGAAGGCATTTGCCTAGTCAAAAGCCAATTGCATAAAATAACCATTTGTCTGCATATACATATAATTTAGGTGTTACTGGCGCGGCAGCATTTACTTTTTTTATTGGGAAATGCTGCAGTTCGATGGTAATGCTTTTTATTTTTATATACAGGGTGGCCATTTAAAAACAAGACAAAGGCAAATTTGGGCGCTTCTTTAATTTACAACCATGTATGTATAATCGACCTTCCTGACTGTGTGAAAGTGTCATTTTTCTGACTTTCACTTTTTATCTTTTGGGAGGAAAGTTTTTCCTTTTCTTTTTTTTTTCGTGGAACGAAAGTAAAATAAAAATTACCCCAGCAACCCTCGTAGAAATTCAAAAAATTAATCAATTTGACATCTTGGCTGGTATTTTAAATATCTTCGTGACTCTGTGACACCTATACGCTTGATAAACGTCTGATGGTGTAATTATTTAACAGATCATTTTGTTGGGTTGACATATTTTTAATTTAAAAAAAATCTAAAGAAAAATTTAAGTTATTATTGCTGTAAATAAAATAGTATACATACTTCGGTAATAGTATTTACGTTATAAGTCCGGTAAGTGACTTATTACAGTATAAGATGTTTACGGACGAGGCGACGCAGGTCCGAGTCTGGAATATAAACGAAGTACTGTAATAACACCCAACGGACGTGTGTATCGTATAATATGTTATTTCATACGGTCTTTATATGAAAATTAATTAATAAATATTATTTATAAAATTTTAAGAGAACATGTTGTTGGTTTCAAATTATTTCACTTAAATTACGTAGTTAACGACCTTGTTCTCCATATTATAGGTAACTATGATTATTCTTTGCTTGTCACTGTCAAATTGATACAAAAATAATATATTAGTTGTAGCTCCTAAACGGTATTAAATAGATAACGCTAGTTAGGATCCAAATTAAATGGAAATTACCAAATTTAGTAAAACAGAATATTTTTGAAAATGTAACTATAAGTCTGTTTTATAGTAATATGTTAATTTTCATTAACTAAAGTTACAAGTAGAAGTTCCTAAATGGTATTAAATAGGTCACGCTAGATGGAGGTTTAAATAAAAAAGAAATGACCAACTTTAGTTAAACAAAATACTTTAAAAAATGTTATAAGAAGTCTGTTTTGTAGTAATCTAATCATTTTTATTTACTAAAGTTGGTAAAAAACAAAATATATTTTAAGTACAAATTAAAATTCCTATACCTATATCCTAGGATATCAGATGAAAATCGCTTAATATATGAGTATTTAAAGATTAAATTTAATTTTGGCATCCAAAAATGACATTAATCAAGGCATAACAACAATGATCACGTGGACCAGGTACCGTAATGTGTAATTTACTGTAGTCAGGTAAATTGAGCCTGAAATCACAATTTGGGGGAGTGAATGAATTTTGACATAAGTTACTTCAAAGTGTCTACAAACAAAAAAATTAAAAAATTTCAACCCCGGGGAAGGGTGGAAAAAAAATAAATAAAGTGTTTTCTTGCAGTACTTTATGGTTGGAACTACAAAAAAATTCTTAACAAAGTTGTAACACTAAAAATAATAAATTAAAATGGTCTCTACCATTTTTCCCCAGATGACATTAGGGTTGCTAAAACTTAGGGATGATAATTTCAATTAAAAAAAAAAATATATCTGTTTAACAAATTCATGAATTTGCATTTATTTTCACATAATTACCCTTAGAGAGTCTACAAAGGAAGTGTGGAGAGAATTTTGTTTCAACCCCCGGAGAGGGGTTAAAAAAAATGTATGTGTTTTGGAATTATTTTTAAAATGGTGAGGATTAGAGAAAAAAGTTTTTAACAAAAAAGCTGTACATTAAAAATTCTACATCAAAATGGTTCTTATCATTTTTCTCCAGATGACATTAGGGTGGCTTAAACTTAAGGGATGAATATTTAATTAAAAAAATTATAACTATTTAAAATTTCATGTATTTGCATTTTTTGACATAATTAACTTTAGAGTGTCCAAAGCAGAAGTAATAAAGATATTTGTTTCAACCCTCTGGAAAGGGGTTGAAAAAGGGGAGTAATAACCTGTGTTTTATTGGTATTATTTTAAAACGGTTAAAGATAGAAAAAAGTTCTTGACGAAAGTTTTTAGAACTAAAAATTTACATCGAAACATTTCTCATCATTTTTTCCTTAGATGACATAAGGGGGTGGATAAAGAGCTTGGGGATAATAATTTTAATTAAAAAAACATATAACTACATATTTAACAAATTCATGTATTTGCATTTTTTTTGTCATTATTACCTATAAAGTGTCTATAAACGAAGTATACAAGAGTTTTGTTTTAACCGCCAGGGGTTGAAAAAAAAATAAGATGTTTTTCTTGGAATTACTTTAAAACAATTACTTAAGAGAAAAAAAAATTCTAACAAAAGTTTTAAAACCAAAATTTTACATCGAAATGGTTTTTCCATCATTTTTTAAGGGATGACAATTTCAATTAAAATAACTATTTAACAACTTCATGTATTTGCATTTTTCTTGACATAATTAACTTTAGAGTGTCAAAAACGAAATGAAAAAGAAGATATTTTGTTCCACGCCTCTAGAAAGGGGCTAAAGAAAGGTAATAATTGTGTTTTATTGGAATCATTTTTAAAAGGTTGGAGATAGAAAAAAAAGTTCCTGAAAAAAAATGTAGGACTAGAGAATTCTACATTGAAATGGTCCCATCATTTTTCCTTTAATGACATAAGGGTGGATAAAACTTAAGGGATGATAATTTTAATTAAAAAAATTATAACTATTTAAAAAAATTCATGTATTTGCTTTTTTACATAGTTAATAAAGTGTCTATAAAAACTAAAAATAAAGTAGATTTTTGTTTTTAACCTCCCGGAGAGTGGTTGAAAAAATAAGTAAAGTACTGTATTTTAGGAACTAACTTTAAAACGGTTGAGGAAGTTAGAGAGAAAGAAATAATTCTTTAAAATTTGGCAAAACTAAAAAGTTACTTTTAAGTGTCTACAAACAAAAAATATTTTTAAAAATTCAGCCTTTCGGAAAGGACAAAAGTGTTTTCTTGCAATTACTTTAAAACAGTTTGGAGCTCGAAAAACAAATCTTAACAAAAGTTGTAACACTAAAAATAATAAATCAAAATGGTCTTTATCTGTTTTTCCCAGATGACATTAGGGTTGCTAAAACTTAAGGGATGATAATTTTTCATTTTAAAAAAAAATCATAACTGTTTAACATATTCATAAACTTGCATTTATTTTGACATAATTACCCTTGGAGTGTCTACAAACGAAGTGTAAGAGATTTTGTTTCAACCCCCGAGAGAAGTTAAAAAAAAAAGTGTATGTTTGGAATTATTTTAAAATGGTGAGAGGATTGAAAAGTTTTTACAAAAGCTGTAGAGCTAAAATTCATTAAAATGGTCCTTATTATTTTTCTCAGATGATATTAGGGTGGCTTAAACTTAGGGGATAATAATTTTAATTAAAAAAATGAAAAACTATTTCACAACTTCATGTATTTGCATTTCTTAACATAAATAACTTTAAGGTGTCGAAGCAAGTAAAGAAGATATTTTGTTTTTAATCACTCTGAAAAGGGGCTGACAAGGAAATAATTGTGTTTTATTGTAATTATTTTAAAACGGTTGGAGATAGAAAAAAGTTCTTTACGAAAGTTTTAGAGCTAAAATTCTACATCGAAACATTTTCTTATCATTTTTTCCTTAGATGACATAAGGGTGGATAAACTTAGGGGATGATAATTTTGAGTAAAAAATATATAACTACATATTTAACAAATTCATGTATTTATTTTTGTCATAATTACCTATAAAGTATCTATAAACAAAGTATACAAGAGTTTTTGTTTTAACCCCGAAAAGTTAAAAAAATGTGCTTTCTTGGAGATTACTTTTAAAACAGTTGATGTAGAGAAAAAATTTAACAAAAGTTTTTAGAACTAAAAATTTTACATTGAAATGGTACCCATCATTTTTCCCAGATGACATTAGGGTTGCTAAAACTATTTTTTTTATATATTTTTTGTTTGTAGACACTTAAACTAAAAATTTCAACCCCTCGAAGAAAGAAAGGGTTGAAAACAAAAATCAAGTGTTTTTGCAATTACTTTAAAACGGTTGAAGCTACAAAAAATTCTTTACAAAAGTTGTAAAACTAAAAATGTAAATCAAAATGGTCTCTATCATTTTTTTCCCTAGATTGACATTAGGGTTGCTAAAACTTAAGGGATGATAATTTCAATTAAAAAAAAAAAAAATTTAACAAAATATAACAAATTCATGGTTTGCATTTATTTTTGACATAATTATCCTTAGAGTGTCTACAATTGAAGTATAGGAAGATTTTGTTTCAATCCCCGGAAAGGGTGAAAAAAAAGAGTAATGTGTTTGAAAATATATTTTTAAAATGGAGTAGATTTAAAGTTTTCACAAAAGCTGTAGAGCTAAAAATTCTACATCAAAATGATCCTTATTATGTTTTTCTCCAGATGATATAAAGGGTGGCTTAAACTTAAGGGATGATGATTACACATAAAGTGTCTATAAATAAAGTATGCAAAAGTTTTGTTTTTAACCCTCGAAAAGGGTTGAAAAGAAATAAATAGAGGTGTTTTTCTTAAATTATTTTTAAAACGGTTGATGTTAGAAAAAAAAATCCCAACAAAAGTTTTAGAACTAAAATTTTACATCGAAATGGTACCATCCCATTTCCCCAGATGACATTAGGGTTGCTAAACTTGTGGATAATATTTCAATTTTTAAAAGTAACTATTTAACAACTTTATGTGATGCATTTCTTTTGACATAATTAACTTTAGAGTGTCAAAAACCGATAAAGAAAATATTTTGTTTCAACCCCGCTGGAAAGGGGTTGAAAAAGGAATTAATATGTGTTTTATTGGAATTATTTTTAAAGGAAACGATTGGCGATAGTGCAAAGGAGTTCTTTACGAAGAAAGTTGTAAGAGCTGACTAAAAATTCTACATCGAAATGGATCCCATTATTTTTCTTAGATTACATTGGGGTGGCTAAAACTTAAGGGATGATAAAATTTTAATTTAAAAATCATACTTTTAACAAATTCATGTATATTTGCATTTTTGATATTAACTCCAAAGTGTTGTCTATAAATGAAGAATAAAGTTTATTTTTTAACCCTTCGGAAAGGTGCTGAAAAAATGGGAATTTTATTACATCGAAATGGTTCCCATCATTTTTTTCGCAGATGGCATAAGGGTTGCTAACACTAAAAGGGGATGACAATTTTTAAAATCATAACTATTTATCATGTTTTTGCATTTCTTTTTTGACATAATTAACTTTAGAGTGTCTTAAAAAAGCAAAGTGTGGAAGATATTTTGGTTTCAACCCCTGGAAGGGGGGTTAAATTGTTTCATGTGTTTTATTGGAATTATTTTAAAACGGTTGGAGTAAAGAAAATAGTTCTTTTTACAAAGTTGTTGAGCTAAAAATTTTTTCATCGAAATGGTTTTCATAATTTTTCTCCAGGTGATGTTAGGGTAACTATAAAAAAGTATCATAAGTATTTATAGTTCATGTATGTATTTGCAATTTTTATTATACTTAACTTTTAAGTGTCTATAAATAAAGTATAAAAGAGATTTTGTTTTAACCCCTCGAAAGGGGTTGAAAAAGAAAATAAAGAAAAGTGTTTTCTTAAAATTACTTTAAAACGGTTGGGCTAGAGAATAAAGTTTTTGACAAAAGTTTTATAGCTAGAAATTCTACATTAAAGGATTTATAAAAAAAAAATATGTAACTATTTAAAAATTCATGTATTTTTATTTATATATATATATATATATATATATATATATATATATATATATATATATATATATATATATATGTATATATATATATATATATATATATATATATATATATATATACTCTTATACCTGTTCAGCAAAAGTGTCTACAAATATAAAGTCAAGAGGCATATATTTGACGGCAATATATTTTAAATGGTTGGTTCACCCCCGTTGAGTTTAACTAATCTAAACTAAGTTTTTTAATAATACAGCAGTAGAAAATAGAATAAGAATTTAAATAATAATCGTCTTACATTTTTAGAAACACTAACAAAACATAAACGCTTTTTTAACTTGTTTTGCGGTAGAGCCCTTTTTTTGGTTGTTCAGAAAATTTCATTGTTTAAGCCATTTAATAAAAATCTACCATTTTCTTTGTGAAATACCATTTTTCTTCCAACTTCAACCATTTTAAATTAATTCCAAAAGCAACTTTTTATTTTTAACCCCTTTCAGGGGGGTTGAGGACAAAATATTTACACTTCGCTTTAAGATTATGTCAAAAGAAATGAATTTGTTACATGATTGCCAATTTCAATGGCACTAAAACAATTATCATCCCTTAAGTGTTAGCAACCCCCTAATAATGGCATCTGCAAAAAAAAATGATGAGAACCAGTTCAATGTGTAATTTTTTTAGTTTTACAACTTTGTAAGAATTCTTTTTCTACTTCAGCACAAGCCGTTTTTAAAGTAATTCCAAAAACGCTGAACTTATTTTTCAACCAATCAAGCTTTTATTTCTGTTTATAGACACTTTAGAGTTAACTATGTCAAAAAAAATGCAAATACATGAATTTGTTAGATGGTTTTAATTTTTTTAATTAAAATTGTCATCCCTTAAGTTTTATCCACCCTTATGACATTAAAAGGAAAAATGATGGGGACAATTTCAATGTAGAATTTTGAACTCTAGCTGTTTTTTTCTATCCACAACTGTTTAAAATGATTCAATAAGATACAATTACCTTTTTTGGCCTTCTGGAGGTGGAAACAAAACATATTTTTAATTCTCGTTTTTGGATTTCTGAAGTTAACCATGTCGAAAAAAAATCTCTGGAAATACGTAAGGATGATAAATGAGTTATGATTTTAATCAAGAATTATCATCCCTTGGGTTGGCCCAATTTCATCTGGGAAAAAGCGTGAAAACATTCGATGTAAATTACAATTTAAAACTTGTTAGAGGCCCGCTTCTCCAACGTAATTGTTTAAGTAGTTCGAAAGGGTAGTTCCCAGAGAGAACATCTTATTTTTCAACCCCTTTTCAGGGGGTTAAAAAACTCTTAACTACTAGTTTACTCACACTTTATAAATAATGACAAAAATGCAAATACATGAATTTGGTAAATATGTAGTTATATGTTTTTAATTAAAATTACCATCCCCCTTAAGTTTTTATCCTCTAAGAGCTTAATGATGAGAAATGTTTCGATGTAGCATTTTTAAAGACCTCACAAAACTTTCGTCAGAAGTTTTCTATCTCAGTGGCTTTCGTTTAAAATAATTCCCATAAAACACAATTATTACCTTTTTCAACCCCTGCTTTCGGAGGGTGGAAACAAAATATCTTCATCACTTCTGTCGTTTTTCGGACACTCTAAAGTTAATTATGTCAAAAAATGCAAATACATGAAGTTTTTAAATAGTTACTGAGTACAAGATAAAATTATCATCCCTTAAGGTTTGCAAAGCCACCCCTAATGTCATCTGGAGAAAAATGATAGGAACCATTTTTAATGTAGGGTACAGCTGTACAGCTTTTTATTCAAAGCTTTTTCTCTAACTCTCACCATTTAATAATTCAAAAAACACATTAATTTTTTTAACCCCTCTCCGGGGTTGAAACAAAATCTCTTCTACATTCGTTTGTAGACTAAAATTGAGTATGGCCAAAAATAAATGCAAGTTTATGAATTTGTTAAACAGTTATATATTTTTTTTTTTTTAATTGAAATTATCATCCCTTAAGTACAGCCAGCCTAATGTCATCTGGGGAAAAAATGGTGAAGACCATATTAATTTATTATTTTTAGTGTTACAACTTTTGTTAAAATTTTTGTAGCTCAACCGTTTAAAGTAATTGCAAGAAAACACTGTTATTTTTCCACCCTTCCCCCGGGGGGTTAGAAATTTTTTTTTATTTTTTTGTTTGTAGACCTTTAAAGTAACTTATGTCAAAAAATTCATTTACTCCCCCAAATTGTGATTTCAGGCTCGAATTTAGTTGGACTACTGGCTAAATTAATACAGGATAAGTGGATTTACTGGACAGTATGAAATAAAAACATTTTTATTCACTGTTTCGAGAAGTGGTTTAGCCTACTTTTTCTCCACAGTAATGAGACACTCTCCTCCTTGGTATGTTTTCTATTTTTTTAATAAGGAAAAAATTAACAGAGTTATAAAAAATATTTTTCTTATATTTACATATTACGTTCATAAAAAATATTTTCCATTTTTAATAAGAGAATCAATCCTTAGAGTTTTTTTGTAAAGTTATTAGACACCCTGTATATATAAAATAATTTTTAATAAAGTAAATTTATATGATAACAAAAGAACCTGTTAATTTTAATGTTTTCTTTAAGACTGGGCATATCAAGGCTTTTACTCCACTTCGCACATAAAATCAATAAAGAACCCCTCTCCGTGACTTGCAAAATATCTTACTGTTTCAGAGGGTGTTTCCAAACAACAAATATTTTGTGCGAAAGTAACACTGCTGTTAGATTTACTCAAGGGATTTAAAAAAGTTTTATCAAAAAATAAATTATAATTTTACACCACGGTTTTAATTTTTAATACCGTTTTGTTTTCTTTTTATGTAGAATTACAATATTTTTATATGCATAAATAATAAAACTAGTATTACCCTATTGCGGTATTTGGAAAAAATACGATGGTGGTTCAAAAAGTAGTCTGCCCTTACAGGAGCTTTAATGTATATTTTACTTTAATTACAAAAAAAAAACCAAAGAAGGTAAACCGTTTATTAAAATATGTGTTGCCAATTTTGCTTATGTGTTTTTATAAGTCTAAGAAAAAATAAACATACAACAGAATTAATAAAAAGGAACTTTCAAATTTGTTTAATACAAATAAAAATTTTAAAAAACAACCTTTGAAAATTTAACACACGTATGTCGTTTTTTTAAATATTTTTTTAGCTTTAGTTTTGGATTATTTTTAAAAGTGAGAAAGATAGATTTAGTAATTTTTGGGTGTCTTGTACGATTTTTCTAAGATATAATGTATCGCTCATCCGGAAGAAATAAATACGACTTAAAAAGTGCAGAATTTTAGTTACGCCATTAAATTGGCATCGAAAATTCCTTATTTCCCACTTATACAATAAAAAAGTTAGGTACTTATTCATGTTCTTTGGTTAAAATTAACAAATCTTTAAATTTACCGTTTAAAACCGAGAACCAAATTTTGATTTAAAAAATATTTTATTTTTGCGTTGTGACATGTTTCTCCTGAATAAGCGATATAGGGTCTTTTATTAAAAAAAATCGTACTTTTGTCGTACCATGGACATGTGTCCACAGATGGACTTAACTATACCAGAAATTGTTTTTCTAATATTTTGAATAAAAGCTATTCTTTATAACAAAGTTTTCTTTATTTAAAATGGCAAAAGCTGTAAAAAGCCCTATGATATAAAGAATGGTTTAAAATTGCAAAAATATTACTTATTATTATTACTATAAGTAAAATAAGCATTTTATATTTTTAAAACTATTGGAATGAAAAGCAACAGTTATAAAAAAAGTCCAATATTTTCTCCTATTATTAGCAACTAAAACGAAAGAATATTACGTGGTAACTAAAAATTTTTATTTTTTATACCAACTATTTAGTTTACTTTTAAGGCTTAAATTTATGTAAGTAGTAACAGGAAAAATATTAAAATTTATAAAGCAAAAAATTAAAATTATAATTAATTTTTCAAGAATTTACAAAGTTGTATTTTCGCAAATTTTAATTACCCCGTATATCCTACGGAAACTTTTATTAGATATAGCCTATATTATCTTAAATAAGGCATTTTTTTTTGAAATATACGTATCCAGTGCCGCCAATCGAACTTGTCCACATTTTAAATATTGCGTTGTGACATGTTTCTCCTGGATAAGCGATATAGGGTCTTTTAAAAAAAACCGTACTTTTTTCGTATCATAGACATGTGTCAACAGATAAACTTAACTATACCAGAAATTGTATTTGTTATTTCTTAACAAATGGAAATAACTTAAAAACTAATTTATAGAGTAAGTAAATAAGTTTTTTTCTGTTACTAAGTATACACAAAAGTATTTAAAAAAAAGAAAATATGGACAATGTCCATGGACATAACTTGCTTTTTTTTAATGGGACACATATTATGCAACAATTAAGTAGGTTTTTAAAGAGCAAAAATTTTACATTTTAATTATCTATCTTTATTAGTTTCTTAAATATAAAAATATATATTTATTCCTACTCTACAGTCTAAGCTTAGTCCTGTAGGTAGAGTGGAAATTACATATTTTGGACTATATTGGAATAAAAAGCATAAGACAGTTATAAAAAAAGTCCAATATTTTCTCCTATTATTAGCAACTAAAACTAAAGAACATTACGTGGTAACTAAAAAAATGTTATATTCTTACACAAACTATTCAGTTTACTTTAAAGGTTTAAATTTATGTAAGTAGTAACAGGAAAAATATTAAAATTTATAAAACAAAAAATTAAAATTTTAATTAATTTTTCAAGAAGTAACAAAGTTGTATTTCCGCAAATTTTAATTACCCCGTATATCCTACGGGCACTTTTATTAGATATAGCTTATATTATCCTAATTAAGGCATTTTTTTTGTAAATATTAGTTTTAAGTTTATTCGTGTACAGTGCCGCCAATCGAACTTGTCCACATTTTAAATACCTACCCCTTTGTTATTTTTCAACTAATGGAAATAACTTAAAAACTAATTTATAGAGTAGGTTAAATAGTTTTTTTCTGTCATTAAGATTACACAAAAGTATTTAATAAAAAAAATATGGACAATGTCCATGGACATAACTTTTTTAAATGGGGCACCCTGTATATTATGCAACAATTAAGTAGGGTTTTAAAAAGTAAAAATTTTAAATTTTAATTATCTCCCTTTATTAGTTTTTTAAAAAATTTCTATTTAAAATATATTTTTTTATCTTTGAACATACCACGAAGGCTAAAAGCCTAAATACTAACGTATCGTGGGTGTCTTAAGCGAGGTAAGCGGGAGTTTATTGACACGGGACTTAAATACTTGAAGATTTGGGGGGCAGGAAAGATCTCCGCGGGTAGCAGGTTCCACAATCTAGAAACTCTAGGGATAAAAGAACGAACAAAGTGAGAAGTTCGGGGCCTGTCCAGTTGGACCGTATAGGGATGCATACACGCGGAACCACGAGTTTCCCTCTTAATAATAGATATTATTTCTATTATAGCTTAGTTCTGTAGGTAGAGTGGAAATTACATAAAATAATTTTCAGATTTAAATGGTCATCTTTCCAAAACTATTAAATATATCCATATATACCAAATGTTAATTGTTTTATAAAGCTCTATAAAAGACCTTTTTAATGAGGGTATAATATACAGGGTTTCCCATTAAAAAAGTAAGCTATGTCAATATCTTCGGAAGTTCTTACCAAATGGAATTTTTAAAATTATTAACTTTATTACTATTAAATTACGAAAAAAGGTACCTTTTCATAAAAAAATACATTTTCACAAAAAGAATTGTATGCCAGATGTACAGGGTGACTTAAAAAAGACTTGTTATCAAATCAATATACATTTTCAATCTACAACAGGAAACTTTAAAGAATTATTTTCTATGTCATTTCACGAAGAAAAGTTCCTATTTATATATGCCTGGAGTTTCTTCGTTTCTGAAATACAGGGCGTTAAATTTTTTAAATAATAATCGATATTTTATAAATATTATTAATACCCTCAAACCGATTTGGTTAAAATTTGGTACGTTTGTTTGATGTAATAAATTATATTGACTTTGTTGGGGCCAGTAGCATCTCACTGGGCACAACAGCCAATATTATTTAGAAAAGGATGGCTTTTTATGTAGTTTCTATATTGTTTTCCTATAAAGCAACCAAAAATACTAATTTTTAGAATTACATATTTTTTGTATCTGGCTCCGTATTTAAAATATTTATAAAATACCGACTTTTAAAGAAATAATTGACTTCCCGAATCTCAGAAATAAAGTAACTCCGGACATATATTTATAGAAACTTTTCCTTATAAAATGATATAGAAAATAACCCAAAATTAATTTAAAAACAAGTCATTTTTAGGCCACTCTGTACATCCAACCTACAAATATTTTTTGGTAAAAGTATTTTCTTATTAAGCAGGACTTTTACAAAGAGGTACTTTTTTCGTAAAATTATTATTTAAAAAGTTTTCCATTTGTTAAAAACTTTCCAAGACACGCTGTATATTCTGTTAATAAAATTGTTTTGTGTTATCTTTATAACAAAAAAATCGGATAATTTACTGTGTAAGTTGGTTTTTGGAATATTTTTTTAAGTTAGGGCATTTAAAATGTGGACAAGTTCGATTGGCCGCACTGTATACACTAGACAGTAAGAAAATGTCAATGGTTTTTTTTCTACTTTATCTTTTGAATAAGACAACAAATTAAGATCGGTTAAAATTTGAGTAAAATGTTTTCACTTAAACTTATGGTAAAAAGTTTCACTTAAGTACTCTCTGGCATAAAAATAATTTTGGTCACCAGGCCTACTGCCAAGGGGGCACTAGCACCTTTTTCTTAATAGAAAGGGTGGTCATAAAGTACCTTGTTTTAAACGCCCTTTAACTATCTAATAACGCCACTTTGTTTTTAAAAATCGGCCCAGCCCTTCCAGGCTTGAAGCCGTTTGAAATTTGTAATAAATTACGTACAAACAGTGCGCTTTTAATAAAATTGTCTTTGACTTCCATTTCTCTTTAAAAAAAGTTCCTATACCCCATGAACACTAGACCACGTGACCAAAATTAATTTAATGTCAAAAAGTAGCTTAAGTGACACCATTTTACACAAATTTTACCCGATCTCGATATCTTGACTCATTTAAAAGTTAAAGTAGAAAGAACTTTAAAAACTGCAATTTATGTATGTACTAGTACAAATTGGAGCTAAACTTCAAACGCTTGTAACTTTAGAACGACTGGACCGATTTTTAAAAATAAAATGGTAATAAGTAGAAAATCATAAGGCCCAAACAAATTGTTAGTGCTCCCTTGGTACTAGGTCACGAGACCAAAATTATTTTTACGTCAAAGATTAGTTTAAGTCACATCCTTTTACCCGAATTTTACGATCTTAATATCTTGTCACATTTAAATGATAAAGTGAGGAAAACTATTTTAGTATTCTCACTGTATATTAAAAGACAATAAAAAACTAATAAAAACGTATACTTTTGTTTACCTTTTACTATAAAATAAAAAAAAGAAGGTTGTAAATTTTTAACACTCGTTACAGTCCTGGCTTTAATAAATAAATCTAAATGTGCATTACAAAATTGTAATATTATTTTAAAGAGCATTTTCATTTTATTTTTTTTCTTTATGCAACCAAACGAAAAAAACCTCTCCTATAGTGCTATAAAGCTTTTTTAATTTTTATTATATCAAGAACTTATATCACCTCCATGTGTTGTAGATACAGTTTATACACATACATTTATACTACACCAAAATTTTATGTATAACGTTATTTTCTTTCTGTACTAAATACATTTTTGAGCTTTACCAAGTTTAAATTCATTTAAATATTTAAATTTTTACCAGCATATTTTAAACTTTGCGGCAATCTTTAAGGGCCTGAGGCATAATTCCTAAAGTACTGTGAGTGTTTTAGGTTAAAAATGCTATACGTCATGATTTAAATTAAAAAAATAACAAGGCCTAAAAATGTTTGGTTTTGAAGAATAGATACTTCGATGCTTAAGAAATAATAGAATTAAACAAAGTAGGACAAGTGGGGAATTTCAAGAAAAAGTAAAGGGGTTCAGAGTTTATGGTACATCTTACTATTGGCATTTTTCAGACATAGTTACATTATTCGACACAGGATTGGATTTTAAACAAATACAAGACGACAAATTATTTAAGGTTGAAAAAGTTTTTGGTTTTTCATAGCTGTGGTAAATATAAATTAAATGTTTTATCTTTTTGTCAATAAAATCGCACCAGTGTTAAATTGTTATGCGAGTCGAATTAAAATACGACGAATTATCAGATCTTTATTTGAACGCGTTAAGATGTAATAAGTCAAATTTGTGTCAATTTTTGTGTTGGTGGTTTAATAAAACTTTATGTTAAATCCCAAATTATGGTTGCTTCGCAGTCTAATGCAGGATAGATTTTAAAAAGATATTATTTTATAAATAAAATTCGAATTATCGGTTATCTGTCCAAAAAATTTTACTTAATAAAAAGTCAAGTGACAAAACATTTTGTAGCAAATTTTAAAAATTTTGTAAATAGATATTTAATAATTTCACCATTAGGATTTTTAAGTGTATTTTGAACTTCTTTTTTTTTAATTTTAGGGCTGTAATTGACAAAGCTTGTTATATTTTATGCTTACTTTGTTACTTTTTATTGTAAACTATTTATTAGCATAAATAAATGAATTTAAATTTAAATTTAATTTAACATATATACACTTTAAAGTTTTTGCACATCAATTAATAGTAAACTCAATTCCCATTCAAACGATACCCTAAAAATATCTATTTTCTTTATGGCCTGTCATCGCTGTCCTACATAACCAAGCAAACATTTTCATAGTGGTTTGTCGGATAAAAAATTGATAATGCGAAATCTATTCTTTCTGACTTAGAGTTATCCCATAAAGCTTATGCAACGCTGGTAAAAATGTGCCTATAAATCCACGCAGCCTTCATTCGACTCTTCCAGTAGGACATAAAATTTGTTTCAGAGAAAATGGAAAGCCATAAAATTGGTGAAACCCGAACTATATTGTTTTATCTTACGAAAAACACAAAAAATATAAGAGAGAATGTCATTCCAAAGTTATATTTGTAATTTTATGGTGGAGTTAGGTCTAATTCTATACCCGAATAGAAATACATAGTAGAGGTATTTTGTAAAATCAACGTAAGTAGTTTTATACAGGAGTCTCTATAAGGTGCGCGAAAAAAGCTATCACAAATTTTTGAGGCTAAATTATGACGATCAATCCTTTAAAAACCTAACAAAACATTTTCTTTAAATAATTAAATATACAGGGTGATGATGTGCACGACTGATGCCTGCCAGGTGATGATTTTCGTACTTATAGCATGCTATAACTCATCACTATAAAAATTTCCAGCCTTACAGGTCTAACGTAACTCAGGATTCACTAGCTCTCCTACTAATACCTTAACCTGCGACCAAAACGTTTTTCGAGTAAAGGTCGGGCCACACATAACTGCAACCAGCCCGTAGCCGTGCGTTTCCCTGGTGAAATGTAGGAGGACGCGGTGTAAAAAGTTTTTATTTAATTAAACTTCAGTAATATAAGTCAATTATACCACGCTTTAAACTACACCTGATTGTAAAATAAATTAATATCACCGCTCCGTGCCCGACCACATACACAGCATTTCACAAGTAAACAAACATCATCGATGTAATATACCTGCTTATTATTCACAAGATGTTACAGTAAAATCAATTCAACATTTTTTAATACTTAATAAATTTCTTTTTGTATTGTTTGTTTACAACAACTAACCTTTAAACACTAACTTTTAATTTTTATACGTAATAAACGGAAATAAAGGTGAGCCCGGTAAACACAAAGCTTGGTTCGAAAAACATCATATGGTGTCACAACTACTTTAAATTATTAATTAAGCAGTACTGTCGGTTAATTTTATAGTAGCACTACGTAAAAAGTTTACAGTGATTAAAAATAATACTTTTCCAACCTTAGGCATTAAATAATGCTTCGTTAACTAAGTTACAATGGCTATATTTTCTAAACAAAACGAAATATTAAAAAATTAAAAATACAGTTTCTATAAAACCCGCAGAAAATATAAATGCCGTATTTTTGAAAACACGCCTATCAACCCCTTAATATGCATCCCCAGTCACTTAGAAATTTTAAACGGCCAACACCCTCTATGTCGCACCTCTCTGAAAAGCTTTGCATTGGTCATAAAAAGTTGGGGAAAAATCAAATACTACCTAAATTTTAGAAAAATCATATTTTATTATTTTTAGAAAAATGCCGAAAAAATCTAAAATGATTTAAAATTAATAATAAATTAAAATAATACTTTCTGTAGAGCTAAGTCGTTTCTATAAAAGTTCTGGTTTGTTTTGTTTCCGAATTTTGAGAAAAAAAAAGGTATAGCAACAGGTCTTGGTTGTTAAGCGCTTGTGCAGCAGAATTAACCAGAACTAACTAACATTTTTATGGGGGCAGGTTAGGTCTACAAGGAGTATTATTTTAATTTATTATATATTGTTTTAATAAGTTATTATTTATTTAAGTAGGCATTTTCTGGTATTCCTTATGAATAATAAAATTTGATTTTTAAAAATTTAAGGGTAGTATTTTGTTTTACCCACCTTTTTACAACCACTTAAAAGCATTTCTCATCAGCTTTCTAAAGATTTTTAAGTGGCTAGGGTGCAGCTTAAGGGGTTGATAGAGGTGTTGCATCATAGATGCACTAAAGGCTTTTTCTGGTCGTACTGGCAATTTAGAGGCTTGAAGTGTGGTAGTGGGTATTTAAAAATACTCTTTTACCCAGGTTTTATGGTTTTTAATAAAATATATACCTAGTATTATTTAAACGTGTTAATTTTTGTTTAAACTGTGTTTTTAATTGGGACATATTATGTTTAAACGCTTTAAGTTGCTGCCCTGTAAAGTTTTCACTTGCCAACAATGATCTTTCAGCATACCCAACTTTTTCAATAATAATTTTATTTGGATACTGTTGCATCATGTTGATAATTCTTCTTTGGCACACCTTTTTAACCCCTGGGGTCCTAATGCTGTAAACGAAAGTAACAAAATATCGTATAAAATACATCTAACTACAAGAAAAAGTATGCATAAGAACTTCGTTTGAATAATCAATATTTGCGTTCATTTTGGAAGATTATTTTAAACACCGTCAATAACTGTTTATAAGTGATTTAGGTATAGGGACATGATATGTCATCTTAGAGCGTGCTTCTTCATCTTTTATTGAGTAATATACTGGGGGTTTTATTTAAAAAATTATATTTTGACCCCTTCTAAGAATAACGGAAATAATAGTAATTTTAGCACGCCCTGTATGATATGGAGTCGATTTTTGGTGTAAATTAAATACATCGTGTCTGTTTAAACTACCACCAAAACATCAACTTTTCATAAATTGAAAGCACTAATTTACTTAAGTTTAATTAGGGCCATGTTTTGGACCCTATTTAACACAAATTATTTTTTATCTCGAAAACCGATAGAGATAGGTATAGGGCAATATTAACCAAAAAGTATTATAATAAAAAGCCAATATAAAATCTTGTTAATTTAGTGTTTCATTAAAAAAAAAAAATTTGATAGAAGCGACGTCGCTATGCTGATAATATTTTAGATTGATAGAACAGGTAAAGAAAGTAAGATGCTTAATTTTCTGAAAAATTCTGCTTTATGTTTTCCATAAACGTCTAACCTACCATCGACCGTGAATCACCCTGTTTTCGACTTTGTAAATTTTCAATCTGTTTTTTTCTACTTTTAAAATAAAAGTTTAAAGGTTTTTTAGAAAACTCCATCTCAAATATTAATTAAAACTTTTCAATTTTAAACAAAAGAAAAACATATTTTCTTGACTTATTTTAGACTAGAAGTAACTATAGGTTTTAAACTGAGCTGCAGGTCACAGAAATTACGCAAAATTCCTATCAATGTAGTTTTTGCTGGAGACATTCCTACATATATCTAAAAAAAATTTGGAGAATGTAAGATTATCCTTAAACTTTTTACTTATGACCCGCTAATTTCAGAAAATACTCCTCCGTGCGGCTGTCGTTTAGCCAGTCCCATAATATTATTTAACTTTCTTAAAACAAATAAATAAAAACCAATGGTTATATTAGGTGTCCATCAAAATTACCAGACCTAACAGCAATGGATTATTTTAATATTGAGGACGCATTAAAGACGACATATAAAAAGATTATTAGGATCACCAAGGGACAATAGAGACTATTTTAAATAGTTATTGTATTGTTTCTGTAATATTTTTTATATAAAACACATATTGATAACACTTTTTGTTTAATAGCCGTAGTCCACAACATAGTAATTACTTTCATTTTAATTTTTGCATAAAGTATTAGTTTATATAAACTTAGTAATTTTTTTTATGTAAAATTATTATAAAGGGTGTCCGAAAAGGTGAGGTCAAAAAGAATAGGGGTGATAGAGAAAGCCAAAATAATGTTAGTACTTCATATAAAAAGGTTATTACTCGCTTCCTTAGGGAGATATTGACCTCCAAAGTTAATAATTAAAAACCTATTTTAATTATTTTTTTGGAAAAGGACAGTAATAATAATACTTGGGCAACTAAATAATCTTATACTAATGTTCCTTTTATAGATAAACGGCTGTCCAGTAAGCCGGAACTATACAGGGTAAGGCGATTTTTTTCCATTTAATGTAAGCATTTTTAACAAAGGTAACAAATTTTACATTTTGCTTTGGCGGTTAAATTCTATTATAATTTTTGTACAAAAAGGATATACAATATTTAAATCGATATCTTGGACCGTTTTTCATAAAATCGCATTTTAAATCCAGAGAACCAAAATCTTTTATGTAATAAAAAATTCCTGCTTGTTAAGAAAAATTATTAAAATATGGTAAAATTATTTAAAAAAAAAACACCTGTATTACAAGTTTGAAAACGCTCAGAAACACCGTTTATAATAATTTTACCACATTTTAATTATTTTCTCAAAGAAAAAGGGAATAGTTTATTACATACAAAATGTTGGTATGTCTGGATTTTAAATGCGATTTTATAAAAACGGCCCAAGATATCCATTCAAATAAAGTATACCTTTTTGTAGAAAAAAATCAAACGGTCAAAGCAAAATGTCAACCCTGTATATTCCCGACCTATTGAACAGCCGTTTACCTATGAAAAAAGCATTAGTATAGGAATATTTAATTGCCAAAATAATATTGGCATTGTGGCAAAGGTTATAATTAAAAATAGGGTTCTTTTAGTTTAACTTTGAAGATATTAACTCCCTAAGGCAGCGCGATAGAAAATTTTTTCATATGAAGTATTAACATCATTTTGGCTTACTCTTAATTTTGGCTTACTCTTATTCCTACCATTATTTTTGGCCTCACCTTTTCGGACACTCTGTATTTATTGGCATACTGGGATACTAAAAAGTATTGCAACTCTTAAGCAAAAAGCACTTAAGCTACATTTACCAAATTTGGTATCTAAAAAGTATTGGGCATGAAGAATTTAATAGTAATATTAGCACCGTTACTACATTCCCCAGTTTTGTGCTACACGTATCTTTTTCATTTCTTTATATGGAATGCCGCATTTATTTTCATTACAATAAAATGCACAGACCAAATTTAATAAGTTTACATATGTTTAAAATTCCATTTTTATTAGCTGCTAAGGTATGACAATATGAAATTATAGGTAAAAAGTTTAGATAGGTTCAAATATCTCCAAAACCGCTTAAGTGGCGCCTACAAATTTTGATATTTGACAGTTTTTGACAAATAAAATTAAACAGTACACTGTCATTGTTGCCAAATTTTCCAGTTTTGCGCTACACGTTTTATTTTTTGGCATTTTTAATAAAATTCCCTATTTATTTTTATTGCAATAAAGGAACTAAGCCAACTTTAATAAGATTCCAAATTTTTAAATTTGAATCCTTATCAGTTACCGAGATATGAAAACACCGAAATTTTATTTAAGGTTGGCAACAATGCTGGTATCACCGATCAATAATGTATGCATAAATATACTTTTATTCCAAATTTTGTATTACCAGGTCTAAAAGTTTTAAAGATATTTAGGCGAAAAAATTACTTTTTGCTGAAAATGTAGTATATCATATCTCGACAAATAGTAGAAACTGAATTTTAAAAAT
The DNA here is from genome assembly GCA_014170235.1 of Listronotus bonariensis. NCBI lineage: Eukaryota > Metazoa > Arthropoda > Insecta > Coleoptera > Curculionidae > Listronotus > Listronotus bonariensis. The sequence goes on along the minus strand of JACEGR010003068.1, from coordinate 53,263 downwards.
TTAGAAACATACTTAATTTTTTAGCCCTATTGTTTGCAATAAAAATGAATGAGGCATTCCATAAAAAAAAACTAAAAAATTACGTGAAGCACGAAATTAGGAAATCTGACAACAGTGCCGATAACAATATTTAATTCCACATGACCTAAACACCTTTTATACTAAATTTGGTAATTGTAGCTTCAGCTGTTGTAAAGGTATTTAAAAGTTGCGGTACTTTCTACTAACCCAGTGTAATAAACAATTTTAAATTTTAAACTAAATATTTGGTCTTAAAAACATAACACTAATAAGGGTAAAATTGACATCATAACCACGAAAACGTTTACTTTACGTATTAGATCTATCTTTGTCTTCTTACAGTCTAATATAGGTCGTGCCATAAATATGATAAATGTGCGAGTAATAATTTTAACTTAAATAGAAGTAATTTATCACAAAGAATACTCGTATATAATGATCCAAAATGTCAGTTGAAAGCCGTCCATATTTATAGCTATCATATGTTGCACATATTAAGAAGTATATTCGCGTAAGTTGCAAATAGAAAGGGTTAATAAACTAATTTTAATATTATGATTTATAAAGTGTAAATTAACCTTTTAAAAGGAAGCTTTATCTTTTTTAGTAAAGCTTATTACGATAAATTTAAGAAACTTCACTGGAAGTGGAAAAATGTAGATACGTATAAACATAACCAAAATAAAGTTTATATATTTAAAGTGGTATAAATTTGTATACAGTGTGTACACGGATGGACTTAAAAATCTGTAGCCGCTTCCACTACCGATATACATTATACAACATTTTTTTTTCTTAATATTTAGGCTTTGCCACCCGATAGGTCTCTTTGACCCTCGAGTAAATCCCCATTTAGCATCGTAGGTTCCCCTACATAATACTCGTGGTAAACTTGTCAAAAGGAACCCCTATAAATGGGTTTTAGAAGGGTTCTTATCATGCAGTATATTTTATTGCTGGCCCAGCCACTACAAGGATAGCGCCCCTTGTAATACAATTAAAAATTGCTGTATTGTTGTGAAAAATTCTACTTGATAAAGTTCTACAGTAAACAATTATGGTAAATGAAGTAGTTTAATAAAAGGCAAAAATATTTTTAAACAAATACACCTAAACATAATTTCAATTATGTTTAAGATCTAAAGCTCGAAAAAAAAACAGTCCAATAGTTTAAATAATTTATGCTAAAGGTCAATATACAAGCAATAAATACTTTATTACATACGAAACAATTTAGCAAACACACAAGAAAAAACTGGTAAGGGGCAAACATACCAATTCATTTGAAACATCGGGATTCACATTGTTCAGGAAATATAAAGCCGAGAAGCTAATGATAGATCCTATGTTATGACGCCCCGAGGGCTCTATCAGTTCGGTCATTCGTATTTGCTTCAATGCCCTTGCAATTTGATATATCGTACCCGCAGGTATTTTGTGATCGCATCATGTAAGACGAGCAATATAGTAGGATTTTTTAAGGCGAGGTAATAATTTAAATACAGTGCTTGTCTCAATTTAGGACCACCCTTCAAACTTTTAAATTTCTTTTCCGTATTTTTTTAATGAAAACTTGAGGACTTTCGTAAGACAACATAAACCAACTTTTATACAAAAAATGACAGATTTAAATCTCAAACTGACATCTGGTCGCCATCCAAAACAAACCAAAAAAATTAAATGAAATGGAGGGTCTTGCAGCACATCATTTTAAAGCTCTTGACAAGTACTTTTAATTCCAGGATATAAAGTAATTACCTTTACCTAATACAAAATGGCTGTCCTTTGAAAATTTCCTAAATACCTCATTTAGATGGCAATATTTCCAAATCTTATAAGGTTGGGTAACTTAATGTGATATTTTCCTAAAGCTCTTTTAGGGATTTATTTAATGACTTTATTGGTGATAATATACAGGGTAGGACAAAAAATATAGACTTTTTTATGACGCACCCTATATATTATATCACCATTAAAAAGATATTTAAAAGTTCTTTAAGAAAATACCACATAAGGTATATTTAACTTTATTAGTTCTGGAGATATGACCATCCAAATCAGGTGTTTCAGGTAATTTTTAAAGTACCGCCATTTTGTATTAACTAGTATTTACTTTCGGCAGGCGTATTTTCAACCAGAATCCCTTCGTTTACCTGCCGAAGAAATGGGTCAGATAAGGACATGTACATTTTTGACCAGGGATGAACGGACCATAGAATGTTTTTGATAAGATTTACCCTTTCATTATTAAATTATATACCTACACTGAGAGAAATTTCTAGCGACCATAATTATAAAGTTTTAATAATCATAATTAAATTATCTCAGTTAAATAGAGGACAGATAAAATTAGTTAATGCCATAATTAAAGTTAATTTTCTACTTCCAAATTGTTTACTATAACTAAGTCGGTTTAATAACCGAAAAACATCTTATATGTTAGCGACCATTAATTGGCATCAGTGGTGTGGTTATTAAAGTCGTCTAGTTACCGCTGTTAGTCCATGACATTATGGTAATTAAGTCATTTACTTTTTACTGCTCAAGGGACTTAGTTGTGACTGATATTCAATCTTATTATCAGTATTACTGTATCAACATTATGATCAATATTGTAATGTTAATGGAATTAACTAAAGAGCTTTTGTATGGTTATAATTTTCAGGACTTAGGGTAATACCTAAGCTTTAATTAAAGTAGGAAAAAATGTAGCTTGCTGAAATATACAGGGTGTCCGGAAACGTGAGGTCAAAAATGATAGGGGTGGTAGAGTGAGCCAAAATAATGTTAGTACTTCATATAAAAAGAAGTTCTATCCCGCTTTTTTAGGGAGTTATTGAGGTTTAAAGTTAGAATATAAAAATATGTATTTCATTAATAACTTTTGAACGGTTGCCACAATAATAATGATATTTAGGCATTTAAATTAACTCGTACCAATGCTTTTTTCCATAGAGCAAATGATGCGCCGTAAGTCATAATTATACAGGGTGAGACGAATTTTTTCGTTTATTTAATGCATTTCTTACCGAGGAAAAAAAATGACATTTTGGTTTGACCGTATAATTTCTTTATCATTTTTATACAAAAAAGGTATACTTTCTTTAAATTGATACCTTAAACCGTTTTTCATAAAAACGCATTTTAAATCCAGACATACCCCCATTTTGTATGTAATACAAAATCAATTTTTGAGAAAATTATTAAAATATGGTAAAATTTTTTAAAAAACAGTCTTTACTTGTGTAATAAAGTTTCAAAGGCTTATAAATACCATTTTTAATTTTTTAATCCACAGTTTAATATTTTCCTCAAAAATATTTTTTTTTTGGTTTTTAAAATGCGATTTTATGAAGAATGGTCCAAGATATCGATTTACATATGGTATACCTTTTTTGTACAAAAATGATAAGGGAATTAAACGGTCAAACCAAAATATCTAATTTTTCATCTCTGTAAAATATGCATATAATAAACGAAAAAATTCGTCTTACCTGTATAATTAATGAATTGCTGCGCTTAACATTTGTCTATGGAAAAAACACTGGTATGAGTTTATTTAAATGCCCAAATATAATTATTATTGGGGCAACCGTTTAAAAGTTAGGTATAAATGAAATACATTTTTTATTCTAACTTTAAACGTCAATAACTCCTAAAGCGCGATAAACTTTTTTATATGAAGTACTAACATATTTTGACTCACTCTTTCACTCCTACCATTTTTTGACTTTACCTTTCGGGACACCCTGTATAAGCCTTAGTTATTCTAGTATATGAGCTTTAGATGCTTCAACAAATAAGCTCTAGTTCCTGTAACAAATTAAATTTATAAAATATATATGGTCAATGGAGTATATGGAGAAGTATTAGAATTAAAATCTATAAATTTGTATGTATAGGTATGTATTACGAGATAAGTGTGATAAGTGATAAGTGGATGAAATAGGTTTTTCTTGGCTTATTATTTTTACCAACGACATTTGACTGATAAACGAGTAAAAAATATTATTTTTTAAAAACCAAATATTTTATTCCGTTTTTCTATGTTTGTGGTTTGTTTTAGCGTTGTGCAGTTTAATAATGGCCTACAAACGTACTTTAACGGCATGGGGCTACAATCAAAGTGCTATAAACCTTTTTAAGGTAAGCATTAAAAGGATTTGCAACTTCTTCATTAATAATGGTAATTATTTATTCTTATATTTTTGCAATTTAAAAATAAATAAAACTTACTTGTTCTAGATGCAGTTACTAACATAAATTCTTCGAGAAAGCAACAAAATATCGTTTTTATTTATTTATAAATCAACAAACTTTCGGGACCCGCGGAGTAAATTGGGTTGCTGGGCAGAACCCCTCCTCTTCCGTGGCTGGGCTGGGTAAAACATGGTAAAGTGAATGTCTAGAAATTAAGGTGGGTTCATTACGTTTGGCTTGACAAAATTTGAGCAGTTTCTAAAAAGTTATTATAAAATAGGCATTCTAAATAGCACATTAAAAAAATGCAGAAATATTTACGTTTTGCAAAAATATAACTGTTTAAAAATTGCCATTTATGACTGAACATTTAAAATTTTAAAAATTTATGTCCGCAAAACGTAATGAACCCACTTTAATTTCTGGACATTCACTTTACATCGTCTTTTACCATGGACTTACCCCGCCTAGCCACGGAACAGGAAAAGGTTCGCCCAGCACACAATTCACTTCGCGGTCCCGAATGTTTGTTGATTCATAAATAAATAACAAAGCGATATTTTCTTGCTACCCCGAAGGGTTTATGTCAGTAACTGCCTCTAGAACAAGTGAGTATTTTTTTTAATCGAAAAATAAAAGAATAAATAATTACCAATAGTAATTAAGAAGTTGCAAATCATTTTTAATGCTTACCTTTAAAAGCTTCTATAACACTTTGGTTAAAGCCACATTCCTGTAAAGTACGTTTGTAGGCCATTATAAAACTGCATAACGCTAAAGCAAATCACAAACATAAAAAAACGAAATAAAATATTTGGTTTTTAAATAAATTAAGATTTTTACACCTCCCATTTTGGAATCAGTCAAATGGCGCCAGTAAAAATAATACGCCAAGAAAAACCTACCCTATCCAAACCACACGAAGCACAAAACTGAAATACCAACAACAATGTTGCGCCTCTTTTGAAAGCTGCAAGATGAGCGCTACCGAAGTATATCGATTTTTAACGATTTATATCTAGGTAAATGACTTTAGTTCTGATTATTAAAGCGTCCACTTGTAATACCTGAATATCTAATAGTATTAGGAAGGTCTTTTTCTGCCTTTATTAATGGAAACTTTATTTGATGCATTTAATAAACACAAATAATAAACTTAATTACCACAATTAAACCGCAACATAATAGTAAATTATTAAGATTTTATTAACACGTAAATGGATTGTAACTAAACCAACTAGTTAGTGTTATGCAGAAATTTATTAACATTAATACCTTGATTTCAGAAAGACAAATTTAATAGTTCCCGAAAGATCAATTTAATATCATTATTAAAAAAATAGCAATGTTACCTAAAAATAAAAGAATGGTTATTAACGAAGCAACTGAAAGGTAGTTTAATTAACTGTTTTCTTTCAGTGTACCTTACGGTACTACGGTACGGCGCTTGACAGGGTAATTAAAATAGTTTTAGGGAATTACAAATAGTTAGTTCTTAATTATTTCCAAAACTAATTAAGTTAGATGTTCCTAATCTGATATTTTCTTAAAGCTCTTTTAAAAATCCTTTTCATGGTAATACTAGTGATAATATACAGGGTAGAATATATATTTCCAATAAAAGATGTATAAATAAGCTTTAAGAAAATTCCACATTAAGCACATCTTACTTTATTAGTTTCGGAAATATGGCTATCTCAATTAGGTATTTAGGTAATTTTTAAAGTACCGTCATTTTGTAGTAGGTGAAGATATTGACCTTATATTCTAGGGTTACAAAATAGTCGCCAGGAGCTTTAAAATGATGAACCACCTGATCCCATTTAAACTTTTTGACGTTTATGTTGGTGGGGGAAGGGATAACTTTGAATAAGTAAATTTTGACACAGTAATGTGTCCCCCTAAAAAATAAAAATTTACGTATTTTTGGATTTTTATAAGTATACAAATAACCAAATTATGGGGTGTGGCTCGTTTTAATTGGAATAATTGGATTTCGGAGTTTTACGACCGCGCGCAGTGGGTGGACGAACATGCGCACTTAAAAGCCGTGACAAAATACAAACACCGGCACCCCGTACCCTTCGTCCGCGATCTGACCGTAACGCTCATTAGCTACCGTACTTCGAACAGACGGCGTCCTCAGTATTACCACACCTAGTACATTTGTACTAAATCTAGTACTTTTTAATAGAATCTAGTGGTCTAGTACGTACTGATGAAAATCTAGTACGTTTTTAAAATTCAAATTTTTTTTACTCTTCAAAATTATTTTTATCGGAAAAACAGGTAAACAAAGGGGCGGCAAAAATAAAACAGCCTACGGGCGGCAAATTTGTAAATGCGCCTCTGTTAAAATTCTATTCCTATTTTTACAATATTACACACATACATACAGTCTGTCCCAGGATAGCTGTTACAAGAGGACAAATGGACCAAATGTTTCTGAATTTTAAAACTATTTTTAGCATTAGCTTATTTGTCATATTTAGTACATTGTGAGTACTTTTTTTCTGGAATCTAGTACTTTTATAAAAATCATTGTGGCAACCCTGGGCGTCCTGGCCGTCAACAAATTATTTCCTATAATGCGAATAGTTTGTTTGGGTACGGGTGCGTTTACCCTCAACTGGCTTGCGTACAAACCGGTTTTTCGCCCATGAAATGTAACTTTTGGTTCGCGCAGGTTATAACGTTAACAATCCATCGAGATCAGTGGTGACACCGAGATCACTTTCCGGCTGCCACTTTTTTATTTATTTATCGGTACTGACGAAATTTGATAGAGTTGGTGGACTAACGAAAAGTCATTTTTGGGTGTATATGATAGACTTTTACGACTTCTGGTTTCACCGGAAATTACTGGAACTTTTAAGTTTTAAATGGGATACCCTGTATATTTTTGTTTTTCCGATTCTTCAGATCGTTTTTAGTCGAAATACAATATTTTTAAAAAAAATTTTGGTCAAATTTTATTTTTAAATTATATTTTTATATTTTATCTAGTGTGCCATGATCATTCTAAAATCACTTCTTATAATTTACTTACTTCCAGAAAAATACAAAATCAATATTATCTTTTTAAACTTAATTTTTTAGTTTTTTAACCCTAGCTCAAAAACTAACATAGGACCAAATCACTTTTATTATATTTCTAAATGCACTATTTTAAAGTGAATTAAAGTAAATTACTACGAAACTTTACTTCTTTTTCTTTTAAAAGAACAACATTAGTTTTTGATACTAAATGGCGTATGTTGCAATTTATCGTAGTTGCCACAGAAACTAATAGAATATAATGTTGTAAAAGAATTTCTTGTGTTCCGTTAAGAGTCTAAAAAATAAAATCATTAGTTGGTGTTTATGTATCTTCTACGATAATAAAATAATTTTACGTTGAATTTGGCATTAACAATAAAAAATTGTCCCCATACCAAATTTAACTTAAAATTATTTTACATCGTAGGAGATACATAAACAAATGTTTTATTTTTAAACTTTTAACGGAACACAAGCATTATTTTTACAACATATTCTATTAGTTTCTGTTTTCATGGCAACTACGATGAGTTGCAACGTACGCCATTCAGTATTGAAAAGATCATTTTTAAACTTGCATAACTGAAATAACGTAATTACCAACTGCTGTACTATTTTTTTAGTTCGCCATCGTCATTTTAGATTTATGGTAAAATTTTGTGTTCTTTTTAAATGATTTGCAACACCACATCTTCTAGATTTTTAAGCTCTATATAAGACCTTGATTTTTAGGCTCATTTTATGGATATAGTACTGTTTTACTTTATTATTTAGTCGTTTTCATAGAAAAAAAACGGCGCTATTGCTAGCTAAGGTTAAGCTAGAGAACACGACACCATTGATCAATTAATTTTCGAGTAAAAAACTACCTAAATAGAAAATGTATTATATACATTCCAAAAGTCAGTGAGCATGGCCATTATACTTACTAGGTGTGTTTCTCCCACAAACATAAACAGTTGAGATTTTTGGATTAATCGAAATTCTCTTTTTTGTTTAAATCATCATCGTCATTATATTGGAGTCATTAGAACAATAGGCATAATAAAAACATTCAAAAATGACCTGTTTGGAATTTATTATATCAAGTAAAATGTATGGATTGTACAACATCTGTTAAAAAATAATTAATGTTGTTTTTTAGAAGAAAATGAAGTAAAGGGTCGTAGTGCTTTACATTGTTGGATTCGCTTTAAAATAGAGATAAAGACGATCTAGGGAATTCAAAAAACAAAAAATATACAGGGTGTCCCATTTAAAAATCAAAAGTTCCAGTCATAAAAAGTCGCAAAAGCCTTTTATATACGCCTAAAAATGACTTTTCTTTGGTCTAACAACCCTTTTAAGTTTCGTCAGTATTGATAAATTAAAAAATGGCAGCCAGAAAGTGATTTCGTTGTCACCCAGTATATTCCTTTTTTCCGTTTTGACGTAGGAGAAACTAAAATTTAATATATAAAAGTAAGACCAAGAAATCGTGTTAACCGCAGTTTTCTTTCATATTCTCGAATATTACCTGCATCATTTTGGTCGAAAATACATATAATATTACTTCTGGTCGAAATAACATGGGTTTTTTGTACCTACTCTTAACTTGGTCGAAATTATATCCGCCCTATAAAGTACTCATTAGGAGCTTTAAAATGACGTGCAACAAGACCCACCTTTTACTTCAATTTTTTTACATAATGGCGCCCAACTCTTAGTTTGACATTTATATCTGTCATTTCTTGCCTATAATTTGTTTTATGTTGTCCTTCTAAAGCCCTCAAATGTTCATGAAAAATACCAAACAATTTAAAAGTTAGAAGGGTGGTCCCGACTTTAGACAAGTACTGTATATTAGTGTAGGAGATTGAGCTAAAAAAGTTAAAAGCTCGCAATTCTTTGGTCCTGCATGGATTTAATTAAAATCTTAACAGCAGGTAGGAAATAGCCCAATAATCAAAATCTCTATCGAGCTGAAGGGCGCCGGGGTGGTTATATCTCGGGAGTAAAAACTTTGTATTACTTTTTAACCACCGCTATTGATCAAAAAATGTTTTATACATATTTTTCGTAAAACTTATATTTTTAAGTTATTTGCGATTAAAACAACAATTTTTCAATGAAAAAGAATGACGTTTTTATTTTTTGAGTATAATACTCGAAAGTTATGCATTTTATCAAAATTGTTGTAATTTTTCGACCAATACGGACCGAGATACGGCATGTTAATAGTTAGCTTATGTTTACTACTTGCCAAATTTTATAGATTCAAAGTCAAATAACAGAAAATGCTGCATTTCCGAAAAAACCTCATAAACTCTTTTTTAAAAAGCCTACTACCTCGAACAAAAAAATTATTTGTGGATAAGAGAATGGTAAAATAGATTCTAAGGAGAGAACCGAGAGAACATAACCCATAAAATTGCAATAATTTATTAATTATTTACAAATGTTTAGATATTTGTATCAAGTTACTGTCCCATGGTATTTGTCAGCGCCTCTACTTAAGTTTGCACCATATGGAAAACTTTTGTATTGTTAATTTTACAAAAAAAGTTATTCTTTATAAAAACATCCTGTATAGTCTAAAACCCAAAATGCGACCAAAAGATATTAGTTTTCATTGATTGTTTACAAGTTATTTTTAAAATAATATGAATTTTCTGTATGAGAAAATTAGTTTTTTTACTATATCGAAAATTTTTAAAAGGAAAACAAGTTTAGAATTAAAAATATCGGTTAAATATGCATTCTTGTTTACTTACAGAGAAAACTATTTTTATTATTTTATCTTTTGTAGCGGTAAAGATTTGGGTTTGTGCAAGAATGAAGAGTTATTTCGTAATGTAATAAGTAACGAAAGCTTAAGAACTGTCAAAACAGCGAAACGTTACCAAAGTACTTGTTAGCGCAGAAAAGAAAACGGAAAAGTTTTTTCTTTAAAATAAACAAGTTTGCATATTTAAAGTTATTTTTAATCCCAAACATCTTTTGTTTACAAAACTTTTTGATATTGTAAAAAGAGTACTTTTCTTCGTAGCTAAACTCCTATTTTTTAGATACCTTATATACCACTGAAAAAATGAGTATGTGATAATACCATTTTTGTTTTGGTTTTGGACCATGCAGAACGTTTTACTATGAATAACTTTTTTCGCAAAATTAATAATGAAAAAGTTTTCCATATTGTGCGAACTTAAATAGACAAGCTGTTGAAAAAAAAATGGAGGAACCAAACGTTTTAAACAGAAAGGACTGGTGTCTTATTTGCTAAAAAACATTTGTCTTATCAAAATTCCTTTAGTAAATATAATTTTAAAGCAATATATAGCGTTTTTTGATTATTTATATGCTCCTTCAAAGATTTCGTTTTTTTAAACGTTCATATACCAAATTTTTATTAAATAAATACAGAGTATTGCAAAAAAGTTATAACTAAGAAGCTGGTTTGTTTAATTGTGACCCCTATTTATGTTTACAGAATCGGATTTAGCATAAAATTTAGCATATTTACGTAATTTTTTTGACACTCGTGGCGATGTTGTAACGCTATTTATAATTTCATAGAAAGTTTTGTAAAAATATGTTACCCAAAAATTGGGTAAAATCGGAAATAAATTAGTTATTTATAATACTTAGCTTAGTGTTTTAACACACAAAAGAACACAAAATAAATTTATATAAGAAAATTTACTGTCTCTTATACAGGAATTTCTTATACCATGGCCAATATCTTTATAATTTAAATGCCAAATGTATTTTTTTAACAAAGCACCCTGTATACCAGGCCATTTTTGGTTTCTAGGAATAAAAATAAGGTTAGTTTCTTTTGCGATTCTTATACCAAAAATGTGAGGTTTTTATAATTATTTATGGTTTTTGAAAAATTTATAACAAGTATTTTTTTGATAAAGAAGAACTTTGGTATTTTAAATGAAACACCTAATAAATTTGTCAATATTCTTAAAATTTTATCTTTTTCTTTTTAAAAATGTTACATACAACCTGCAAAAAATTGTCCTATTTCTTTGTTGTCGCATTTTTGTAACGTTAGATACAGAAAATTTCTAATTCTTAATTTCCATGCAGTAAATTTTTGGAGGTTAATAAATGTTTTACTTCTAAAAATAACTATAGCTTATATTACATTGTTTTAAAAGGAAAAGATAAAATTGTAAGAATATTGACAAATATACTAAGTGTTTCATTTAAAATACCAAAGGTCTTCTTTATCAAAAAATACTTGTCATGATTTTTTTAAATCCTAAATGTCTAAAAACTTACCATATTTTTATTCTTAAAATCTAAAAATGGCCCAATAACAGGGTGTTCCATTTAAACAAAATTAAAAGTTAGCATTTGAAATATTGAGATATTGGACATGGTATAAGAAATACCCTGTATAAAATGTGGTGATTTTTTATATTAATTACTTTTATGTCTCTTTGTGTGTTAAAACACGCAGCTAAGTATTATAAATACATAACTAATTTATTTCCGATTTTACCCAATTTTCGAGTAACATGTTTTTTTACAAGAGTTTTAGTAAAATTTAAATAAAGGGCAAAATCGCAACGAGTGACAAAATAAAATACCATAATATTATGCAAAATTTTATGTGGAATCCGATTCTGTGAACAAAAATAGGGGTTACACTTTAAAAAAAACTTCCTAGCTATTACTTTTTTGGGACACTCTGTATACATTAAAATATTTTTGGGGCATGCACGTTTGAAAATTCTACAACCTAAAAAAACGTTTTGCAATATCTCGTTAAAACAACAGAAATATGTTTTTCCGGACAATTAGTATGCCTACAAAAAAATCCTAAAAATAACAATATTTTAGAATACCGTTCTCTAAATACACTTTTTTGCCATCACACCAAAGACCTTCGCGCACAAACTATCAATAGTATGGACTTTTGGCTAGGCACCTAAAATCAACACGCCTATGAAAACAAAAGAAGTTTGTGTCGCTATGGAAACGGCTAATTCTTGAATGACATTCGGTGTCGAAACCAGCGTCCATTTAAATTAAAAGAATTGAGGTGAATATTTTAACACGTGTAAATGATTTTAAACTTTAAAAAACTAATTTTAAACTTGGTAAATAATGTGTTTCGTGTTTCCCATTAACATTTTTTTCGTGAATACTATCTCTTAGACTTTGGACATTGTTTTGTGCGGTGTATAAACTAACTAAATTAGCTTTAAGAAGAGACCATTTGATTTTAATAAGCAGTAAGTGAAATGTTTTATACAGACATAATTATGTTTTATTAACTTTATTAGAATAAGAATTGTAATCATTTCCATTAGCACCTAAAAGTAGCCTTGTAAGATATTCCACGGTTTTAATACAAAACAAAAACTATATTGCCTATTTTTTATTTAAAGCTTGGGTAATTGTACAGAAAGTTTCGGCAAATCCGATTTTGAGAAAATTTTGTATACAGGGGTTCTTTTAGATTCGTGATAAGCGCCCCTGTTTACTAAACTTTGTAGACAATTACCAAAGTTTGACTTAAAGAAAGGTAGTAGTTCGATATAGCGGTTTTCGCTATTATAAGAGATTTTTCAAAAATTCTTTTTCAGGTTCTATAGATCGATTATGACACAAATCTGTGTGCGCGTTTTCCAAAATCCATTTCTATAATTTATTGCATATATATATATATATATATATATATATATATATATATATATATATATATATATCTATATATATATATATATATATATATATATATATATATATATATATATATATATATATATATATATATATATATATATATATATATTTTAAATCAAACTCGGAGCTGATATCGAGGACTTTAATATAAAAGTCTTTACGCACTCGACTATATTGTAGTAAAGCACAAAAGAATAAACTGGTAAAATTGTTTCACCTAAATTTTTACCAAACTTTATAAATAGGCCTTCTGAAATGATAAAATTAAAGACGTCAGTGAATAAAAGTGTTATGTGACAATTTGTTAATTTCTTAGATTTTTTTTTATCTTTATGACATCTCACAAAGGCTTATGCCTGAATACCAGTGTACCGTACAATTAAAATCCGATGTTCGATTCCAAGATTCGAACCCGGATCGCTGCAGTACTGCAATAAGTTGATATTTGCCCGTTTTCACTCAAAGGTGTCATTTTTTTTAAATAAAAATATAAATATGTTGTCTGCTTCATGATGTAAAATCCGTACAAAAAAAAACAAAATAATCTATGTCTAAACATGTTAAAATCAAAAGTACTCAAAATAAGTAAAAATGACACCTTCATCCACTGACGTTTTTAGTTATTTTTAAAATATATATTAAAAAAATGTCGAAGACAAAATTTTGAAAATGATATTCGAGCGTACAGATTTTCGATGCGCTTGATATTTATGCGACATCCCATTGATCCCTATTTTTCTACGAAAATATCAATGAAAATAACCTTTAAGTATCCTCCCAATTAAAATTAACCTTCGCCCTTATGTAATTCCTTTTATACATGTATTATTAAAGCGTCCAAGAGGTTTGACCAATTTAAAATGCCTAATTTTAGAAAAAAATATGTATATTTTTGCTCCAAAGTGGACTATTCGAATTACCCAAAAAAGAAAACACAAATTATTGGCTTTTTTACCGTATCTCTTTTACTATTATTGAGAGAAAGTTTTTGAAAGGTTTTTTAAAAGCTACGAGGGTCTGTAAATTAAATCTTTTGGGATACCTTAGTTTTTACTGAAGTGATTTTTAAGGGTGGTGCTCATTCGTAAATAGAGGTTTTAAATGGTAATCCTCGTCAAATATTAACTGTACAAAAAATTAACACACAGAGAATATATACTTAGTAAAAATTTAGTACTTTTTTCTTATCTTTAGTATTTTTAAAGTTGTTAAAAAAAGGATAAAAATACGAAACTGTAAAAATCGTTTTTACTTAAAGCACTAATTTTTCTAAAATTAGGTTTTTCAAAATTGATCAAACTTCTTGGACGTAATAGCAATACATATAAAAGCATATTTTTAGGGCGTCTTTTCCTTTAAACACCTCATAAAATACAAGAAATAAGAAACATTTTTCAAATACAATTATGTCCGAAAATACTTTTTCTCAAGATATAGGGCATTAAAAAACGCCCTATTTATCATAACTTTTCTACCAATCCAGATTTTTACAAAAAACACCTTTAAAAAAAAAAAAAATTTTTTTTTGCAGTTTAAGTTTTAAATATTTTTTTTACCAGTAGTGTTTAAAAAGGATTTGTATTAAATTTTTTGAAAAAAAATAAGGACTTATTTATTAAACTTTGGGCTACTTTGTACCTTTTGTTAAAATTTCAAGTAAATCCATTAAAAACCAAAGAATTGCGAGGTGAAAATATGTCTTATTGTTATTTTTGTAATTAAATTATTTGTAATATATTATATGGAAATAATAAAATTTACTGTTCTATTTACTCAAAAGGCCGGGAAAAGATTATTTTTTTTACATACAGCAGCAGCGGATTGGGCAAAAAAATCTTTTTAACGATACTGTAAGAATATCATTCATGATGATAAAAAGTTCAAAAGTTATCGACGTTGCAGTTAAATACAGAGTAAGTTAAAACCATAAATACGATGTTGCATGTATAAAAAATATTTAAAGTTTAGACATTTAAAAGTAACAAATATAGCGTCATTGTACTTGTTTTATTTAAAATAAAAAAAAGGTTCTTAATACTGGGCAACTAAAAACGTGAAACAATTTACATTTATGTGTTATACCTACATACGTACTAAATTTTATTTTACTATCCTAAAAAGTTGTATGTGTGACCCACCGGCTAGAAACATCCGGTATAAATACGTAGTACAATTTTTTTAAATTTTTAAATATTTTTCTTTTAATGCAACTTTAACATACATCCAGGGATAATGAAACATGGCCATTTTACAAGTAATGTCGCCATACAAGGACGATCAATTACTATTTTGCACACATTAATGGTTGTAAGAAGCAATTGCTTTTCGTAAAAAAATAAAGCCGAGTCTACACGATTGTAAAACCCGGACAAGCAGTTACAAAGTTAAACTAATAAAATAAGCGTTTGTCTTTGCTTGCTAGTATTTGCGAAAGTGTGTAATTTAAAAACTGTGGTATATTGGCACAAATCAAAGAAAGCTTGAGGCAAGTATTTGCAAACTTTCTTAGATGTCTTTTGGGTTGTAATCGTATGTGACCTATGCGGTGGATAGACGAGCCTTTATGTTTGTTGTCATTTTACCATACACGTGCCACAAAACGCAAAAAATGAGTAAAGCTGGAGTTGGCAGAAACCGACCGGGACCGACATGCGCCCAAATCAAATATTTACTTAAATGAGGTTTTATTTAAAATAAATATTTGATTTGAGCGAATGTCGATTGCGTCGGTTTTCGCTGATTGACAAAAAATTGACCTTTATGTTAGGATTACTTTTTTAACGGTATAACGCTCTCAAACTTGCCGCTCTTCGCTCGCCTTTTGACGCTTGGTATCGTAACAATAACCTAACTGATAAAAGAAAAATTTTGTAGTCGACACGTTATGTTTGCTCTTTCAGACTTGCACTTGTAGTGCTGAAACTTAATCAAGCGTGTATCGGAAGCGACCGACTTGGTGCCAAAGCGTAAATTTACGCAAAAATATGCAAAAAAAATTTTATTATTAAATTATTTACTCATTAACAATTACATAGAACTATTTGACTTAAACTTAAAACTTCTTGTCCCAAAGATTTTTGATCAAAACAAAAGGTTACCATTAAAAAGTAACATTTCCTAAAAAAACCTAAATAGATAAAGTAATATTCTCTACTTAAATCAAATTTAAGCTTAAATAATCGCTTAAAGAATATAATCTAAAGATAAATTTTTATGTTAAAAAAATATATTTACTTCACTAAACTTATTTTAATATTTGTGTATAAGGTATTTTTAATAATATCTTTAACTAACAAACAACTCACAACGTATCTTAAGTCAAAGCAAATTGATTTAAATTAGACATTTCTCTGTTGTGTGTAGGAACAAAACCATTGTACAGAATTGTTAGTAGTCTCGGGACATCAATTAAACAAGAATCTCGTAGCTCGTAGCTGCTTAGAATGGAGTTACTACTAGAAAATCACTTTCTTCATCTTGTCTTCTCACTTTTTTGTAGTAAAAATTTGATATATGGAAACACGTACATCATTTCATATTTTTTAAAATCTTAGGTTATTTTTACAATAATTTTTAAATTTAAAAATCGCAAATCTGATTTATGTTTTTTTTTTTAATTTAGGTCAAAAATAGTTTTCAGTTAAAATGTTTTTCTTTGCACACATTTATTTTACAAAACGATTGAAGTATTTAAAAATGTGGATGCCAGAAAGCTGATGACGGGCAGTACGTTATAAAACCCCAAGGGTATTATCGGTCCGGTCATTTCTGTTTGCTCCAAAGCTACTAAAATTGGAAATATCGTTCCCTAAGGTGTTTTTGCGTTTTTATCTTATAAGATAAGCTACATATTAGATTTTTTAAGGCTAATGTTTTTGTATTTGTGGTTTAAAACAGATAGTTTAGAGATTTTAAAATATACAGCGTGTCTTCGAAAGTTCTTAACAAATGGAAAACTTTTTAGTATTAATTTTACAAAAAAAAGTGTCTCCTTATTAAAAGTCCTGCATAATAAAAAATACATTTCCACAAAAATATTTGAAGGTTGGCTGTACAGGGTGGCTTAAAAATGACTTGTTCCCAAATTAAAATAGGGGTTATTTTCTAACTACGGTATCAAACTTTAAAGGGTGATTTCTTATGTCATTAAATGAAGAATTTTTTTATAAACATATGTTCGAAGTTGTTTTGTTTCTGAGATACAGGGTGTTAAATATTTTTAAAGGTCTGCTTGTTTTTAAATATCTTAAATACGAAGCCCGATACAAAATAAATATACTTAACTAAAAAGTTATATTTTTAGTTGCTTTAAAAGAAAAAATATAAAAACTAAATACAACGCCAGTGGCGTACAGTGGACACAACAGCCAATATTATTGAGAGAAAAATGTATGCCACTGGCTTTTATACAGTTTTTATATATACATTTTTTAAACAACTAAAAATACAACTATTTAGTATAGTACATTTTTTGTATCTGGCTTCGTATTTAAGATATTTAAAAACAAACAGACCTTTAAAAATATTTAACGCCCTGTATCTCAGAAACGAAGCAACTCCGAACATATGTTTATAGGAACTTTTCTTCATAAAATAACATAAGAAATCACCCTTTAAAGTTTGGAACCGTAGTAGGAAATACCCCTTATTTTAATTTGGAAATAAGTCATTTTTGAGCCACCCTGAACATCCAACCTTCAAATATTTTTGTGGAAATGACTTTTCTTATCAAGCAGGACTTTTTATGAAGAGACACTTTTTTTCGAAAAATTAATAATAAAAAAGTTTTCCATTTGTTAAGAACTTCCGAAGATACGCTGTATAGGTAATAAATTAATTGCCTAGATACAGTCTCAATTTTATTAGTTTTAACTGTAATGTTTTTACTTATGTTTATAAACTTTTGGTTTTGGTTCATTAAAAATTATTCCAAAGATAATAACTGCACTAATCAGTTATAAAATATAAATAAAAGTATAAACATATTTCTTATTAATTTTTTAGTTTATCCATTAACAGATTTTAAAAGGCAGCGAATTTGCACAAATATTTATGATAATTAATATATTTTTTTTAATTTGCTTCTTCTTTCCTATTATTAAAATTGTATTGCGTAATGTAAAAAAATAACAATTTCTTTTTTTCTCTTATGCCTAAACTTCAAATTTTGACATAAAATTTAATTCTCTACAACATTTTTTATATTTCTATGTATAATGCCTATTGGTAAAGTTTAGTGTTTGTTAGTTTTGGACCATGCAACCAGTTTTTCCAAAATTTCGTTTTAAAAATGAAAACTTTTTGATCTATTTGTCCTGTTGTAACACCTATTCTGCAACGCACTGTATAATGCTTTGAAGAATAATTATAAGAATCTAACGAAGATGTGCAAAAATTAATTTTCTTTTCACAAAAAAAAATTATTGGTTTAATTACAAAACAACCAACTCAAACAAATTAAATAGGATTTTTGCTGCTTGAAATTAAAAATACCAATAATTCTTTATGGGGTTATATGCGACCCATGTTGTCGGGTATGTATGAAAAATTGTATGTTGTCGTTTAAGGGGTAATTCGATTTATTTATTCCAGCGGTACTTAAAGGATTATTTATCACAAAAAATTGTACGTCACTGACTTTTGTACAAATTTTATATTTTAACATTATTAGGCAAGTAAAAATACAGATTTTTTGCCTTTAAATCTATTTTTTATCTTGTTTAGTTTTTAAGAAACTAAATAAAATGCACCTAATTGCATACTCCTGGCCTACATAAAAACATAGCGATTTTTTTAAACAAAAACACTAAATGAAATACCATTACCATTTAAACTAACGATGTTTTCCAGATTAAGTTTAATTTTCTTTCCGATTTTTGTGTGGTCCAGAAATATGGAATTAACTAAAATTTATTTCATTTCTCGAAAATTAGGCAAAATACGAAAAAAGTTAAATAAATTTAAACGATGTATTTTTATTTGCTTAAATCAAATAAAATATACAACTTTGTAAAAGTCAGTGCTGTACATTTTTTGTCAAAAATATTCGTTCAGGTACCGTTTAAAACGCTTTTGTATTGGATAAATTTAATTAAATTTTGTTTTATTAAACCTTTTAAATCTACAAATACCACTAGCAAATTTTGTCACAATCGAATAAGAGGTATTAAAGATATTAACTGACAATCGATTTTTAAAAAATAGTTTAACAACCCGTATCTGAAAAACAATGCATGTCCGGACCCATATTTATATGAACTTTTCTTTATATTTTCTGATTCAGAATTTGCCTCTTAATTTTAGTAAGTACTTAGTAAAAAAATAATTCGAATGGTGACAATCCCTACTTGCGGCTAACTGGGAGCCTGCAACCATTTTTTATAAATATATCTTACAATAATATCTTTTAAAATATGTTGGGTTCCTTAAAAAGACATGTACATGGTTTTCATTTATATTTGGTCACCTACTTTTAACTATAAGCAGGAAGAATACAGTAAAGACGGCCAATATAAAAGTGTCATACTTTTTATCTATTATTTTTTAAACATTAAAAAGAAACATCAAAAATTTAAGAAAAATGAAGAGGTTAGCTATTTTTAAATGGGACACTTTGTATATTATGTCACCAGTAAAAGGGTCTTTTAAAGAGCTTTGCACAAACACCACATTTGATAATCCATTTAACTTTTAGAAATATGGTCATTTCAATCTGGGTACACTTAAGGCCAGAAACAGATAAAAAAATGGGGTATTATATTCATTACATCTTAGAGAAATTATATTTATTTTTTTAAGATTAAGGTTGTCATATTTTGAAAACTTTTAAAGATAGATAAATCATATGTGGTGTATTTGTAAGTTTTTTAAAAGACCTCCTTAAGGTGACATAATATACAGGGTGTTCCATTAAAAAAGTTTATCCTTACAATGAGTTTTTAATGTTTATTGGTTTATTTTTCTTATGCTTAAAAAATAGTACATGAAAAAGTATAAAATTTTTATACGGGGCGTTTTTTTATATTCCTTTTGCTTATAGTTAAAAGTGG
The DNA here is from genome assembly GCA_014170235.1 of Listronotus bonariensis. Classification (NCBI taxonomy): domain Eukaryota; kingdom Metazoa; phylum Arthropoda; class Insecta; order Coleoptera; family Curculionidae; genus Listronotus; species Listronotus bonariensis. The sequence continues at coordinate 33,269 of JACEGR010003068.1, read as the reverse complement.
GTAACAAAATATAAATAAAAACCCTGTACTTGCAATAAATCAACAAAAACTAATTAAGAAGAATTTATTTAGAGGTACTGGCAACCAAATTTTTCCCGGCAACCATGGTGTAATCTAGTCTACTACCATGTATTATTCATAAAAACTAAGTTTTATTATAAAAACATATACCCGCAGATTTTGGCAGCCGGATCTCGTGCTATATAAGTGACAAATTTACGCGCAGTAAATAAACGGATAAGTATTATAGTCTGCGCACTCTTATTCTGTAAATTTATTAACAGTAAGGTCGATGGACCACTTAAATGTCTCTAAATTAAAATTTGCTTTTACTTTCTTATATTACAAGCTACTCTGTAGTAGTTTTTACAATAATTTGCCATTAGTAGGAATAACTTATATTTTTAGTTTATTTATGTTTTCTTTTTCTTTTCAGGTAGGATATTGTAAAGTGACTGCAATGACGCATCTTTAAACAAAATAGTCGTAAGTAAACGTTTTTAAGTATCTAAAGTTTAAAATTAAAAAATATATTCACAGAGTAAAGAAGGGCGCATTTTAAAAGAAACAGGAAACCCATTATGTGTTATTCTTGAATAATCCGAAAATCTAATTATTTTGATGTTCGGTAAAGTTGCCATTACTTTTAAACCATGCTTGAAAGTCCATTTTTAATTTTTCAGGTCTAACCTTAATAGTATAAATTTTTCTGTTAATTAGGTTGATTTTATAAATACTTTTATTTAATTGTTCCTGTTTTTCTTAAAATATATTATAGCTTTGTAATGTCCTTAGAAAAATACCTTAAGAACTGGTGTATCAAGGCTAGTCTTTTACTAACTAATGGTTTTATCCACAAACTTTATAAAGTAGATCTCTATATTATGTTTTTACAATTGGTTTAGAAATTAATCTAAATATTATTTTTCGTTATTTTCATTATTAAAAAAATAATAAAAATATATATATTTCAAATTTCTTTGAATGCTACCATAACTAGTTGTTAGCTGAGTGTGTGTCATTTTGTAGTTACGTGTAAAGAATACTATTCTTTTATTAAAACGCATCACAAAATTAAGCTGTCTGTAAAAGCTAACAACAGTGGCTAACAAACACAAAGCTATACTTTAAAAAAATAATTTACAGCATTTTTTTAAATATAATTTTAATTTATTTTCTTAAACGATTCTGAGAACCTTAAAAAAATAAATAAGGAGTGTGTATTCAAATGGGATATAAGTCTATTTTAAATATTATTATTTTTTTATTTTCTTTTAGATCTTTCTATTTCCAATTTTTTAGATATTTTTGTATTAAACTGCACAAATCCATTACCTTACACAGAAACAAAAAGGTTTAAACTTATTAGTAAATTTTATTTTAAAAACAAGGTTTTTCTCAAAAAGGATGATTTTTACAGAAATACTGGGTTCCCTATAATGGGCTGCACATTTTAATATTTGATTTTTTTTTAGTTTACCAAACAAACCTTTTATTATAGTAAATTACAAGTTTTTCTTCAACACTTGTTTTCCATGCAACTACATTAGAAAATATTATAGTAAAAAAAAGGTTTTTCTAAAATATTACAGTGTATTCTCAGATGAACTTAACTATACCTATAAACTTTATTATTTTTCTTTATTAAAAAAATCTTCATAAAAGCTTTTACTTTATATGAAACAATAAAAACTTTAATAAGGATCTCCATATAACGTACGGGGTGGTAAAAGATTACAAAAGTATTATTCAAAAAATATTATCACTTATGATTGCTGTGAATAAATAATTATAATTATTTTTTTCTTTAAAAATATAAAATTTGACTTTTACTATGCAATTAGAATTTTGTTTTGTTTAAATGTAAATTATAAACATATTTTTTTTTAATGTAGTAGCAAAAAAGCAAAGATTTATTTAAATAACCTATTTATAATTTTGCATTTTATATACATATAAAAGATTTCTAATATTAGGGCTTGTTTCTAAAGTAATAATTTTTGCATTATAAACATTTAAGTATTTAATTTAAAAAATTATTTTTATTTTAACGCCAATTTTCCGTAAATAAGAAAAATTATGTGACATTTTTAATTATCATGCTCTTTAATTAAGTAATTTGTAAAATTAATTTTTTAAAAATTTATTAATTGTCCATACCACCATATTTGTAATCCTATATGGTACACAGCGATTTCTATTAACGTTTTTATCATCCCAAATAAAGCAGCAGTTTAAAAACATCATTTTTTTAAATCGAAAAAAAATAAAAAAAGGATAATATTTTTATATAGAGGATATTTTAATTCTATATTAAACAATGTGATCTTAGTCACAGGCTAAATTTATTGTAAGTTGTAGTTCTGCTGCTTCAAAAATAAAAGTATGTTTATAATAAGTTTTTTTAATTCTCTAAAAAAATATTAAAAGGATATATCCCATTTTGTAAAGACACATAATGACTACATTGCATTTTTTTCTATAATATTTAGGTTTAATAAAAAAAAGTTATATTTAAATCCTATATGAAAACGATTAGAGTGTAGACAATTAAAGGTCGGGCATCACATAACCGGAACAAGCCCGTGGCCGTGCGTTTTGCTGGTGAAATGTAGGGGGATGCGGTACAAATTTGTTTAATAAAACTGCAGTAATATAGTTTAATTATACCACACTTTAAATATCACCTGATAATAAATTAAATTTTTGCAAATAAGGTAACACAGTTTTAAGGTTTGGCCACATATAACCACACCAAGTCCTGCACTGTAGCACCGCCGTGTCTCGATTTTAAAATATACCGTTGTAATTAAATGTCGTAGGCTTAATATCACCGCTCCGTGCCTGACCACATACCCCGCACCGCATTTTAACAAGTTAACAGACATTAGTTTATTTGATTTCTCAAAATAATATTTAAAAAAATAACAATGTATTCGTTTTACTTACATATTATTCACAAGACGTAGCAATATAATTAATTTTAACCTTTTTAAGACTTATTAAATTACTTTTTCTTGCGAACTTTCAATTTTTATACGTAAAGAATTGAAATAAAAGTTGACGCCCGTACACTCAAAAGTTGGTTCGGGTAATGTCGGCGCCATTCGATCCACGTACTATTTTATTTGCTGGGCATATTTCAGACTGTAGGAGACACGTTTGTGCTACCGTGCGGGTTTTGTGAGACATCGGTGCGGGTATGTGTGGCCAGACTTTTACCTATATTACACTTAAAGTTTGGATAAAGGGGAACAGAGGTATGTAGGAAAATGTACATACATACATAAAACAATAGACTTAGCTTAACAAAAATGCTTTTTATATTTTTGATGGCATAAAAAGTGCTTTTGAATTTTTTCGAATTAATTTGCCCCACTTTCCTCTATCACCGTGAAATCGGGCTCGGTGCGGTAATGTGTGGCCTGACCTTTAAACTACAAAAATAAACATTTTGTCGATTCCAATCTTGCCATTCGAATACTACCTATTCTCTTAAGTTAAAATGCATACAAAAAAACAGGAAAAATAACAGTTTTTAAAATGTTTATTTTAAACAACTTCAAAAAAGAAGTTTTAGCCTTGAATCGTGACCAGGGATGTCAACTCCTAATGCTACGCTTTCGCGGTAATGGTCCGGTCACTTATACTTCCATGGTTAATAAAAAACAACCTCTAAGAGGCTGTCTGATAAAAAAATATATGTTTATTTTTAGGCACTGGCTAAATAACCGCCGGCAGTTTTGCTCAATTATAAGAAGAAAATAGCCATCCGGCGGCTTTTTATATTTACGAATATGAAACCCTCTCCGAAAATGGTAATTTATTTGTTATTAACGGCAGTATTTACTTACTTTATTGGTAGATGCCGCCGTCCGACAGCAACTAACAAGTATTCGTTTTGCCGTGCTGTGGGCGTATAGTTTTTTGAGGTTTCATTGTTTAATATTATAGTCTAGTTTATAGCAACCTTTGGAAAAACTAATTGAAGTGTTATAGTGGGATGGGGACCAAAAATAAAACCACTATTGCAATTATCGGTTCGTGGCTGGATTGCCACTTTATTATAAGTAAAAAGACACATCACAACACCAACTCAACTCCAAAAAACACTTTAAAATAATATTGTCAGGCAGGAAAGGCGAAGAAATAACTTATCAGGACGTCACGTATATAAAAGTCAGCAATTATAGGTACCGATAACTTTAAACTCGTAAGTGGAAAATTTTTTGGCTGAAAATTAAATTATGAATAATTGAAAATTAAAATACAAAAAATGTATAAACAATTATTTAAAAATATATATAAAAGAAAAAGAAGCTAGTTACTTTAGCCGGATTTTAAACTCGGAACCTTTGGCTTCCGTGTCAACATTCGTAACCCTGTAACAACGGGACAACTTGAAATACTTTTTAAAATTATTTAAGAAATAAGCCATCTTTATGAATTATTTATCTTGTAACTTTTTTCCTTTTCCTAAGTATTTTAAAGTTTATTTTATCGCCAATACATGCATATTTTAATTGGTAATACTTTAATTTTGGTTCTATAAAACGACCAGTTTTTCTTGTCGCTAAAATTCTCTGGCTTCTGTTTTCCTAAAAGATGTCCCTTTTGAACTTATAAAGAGCTTTGACAAAGCTTCGTAGGTGTTAAACGTGTTTCCCAGTTTAATTTTTGTTTGTTGGCAGATAATAAAAATCATATTAATCAATAAAACAAATAATTATTAAAGTAAGCTTAACTTTAACTATTATTGGGCGGTTTTCAATAGCTTTTATAAAACCGCCGGACGGCAATTTTCTTCTTATAATTGAGCAAATTTGCCGGCGGTTGGCTGACCAGTGCTTTATTTTTAATACTTAATTTTTCTTAACATCTTAGTGTTGCTTACAAATTACTCATTTTTTTTACAGTAAAAATAAATTTTTATTATGGTCTTTAATTTGCATTTGTTCGTCGGTAATTAAATTTTGTCAAGTTATTTTTAATTTTAAACAAAATGCTTTATGTGCAAATATTGGCTGAAAGAAATCTACTTAAACCCTATTTTTCGACTGGACAAGTTTTTAAATATGATAAGCGATAACATAAAATAATTTGTAGCTGCACGTCAAAACTGTAAAAGAAAATAATTAATCAAAAGTGAGATTAGGATCCCAACAATATAACGCGGATTTCTTGTACGATTTTTATCAACAGTTTAGCACGAATAGCTAAGGACTTGCAAGTCATTTGGCGATAAATAAATTAGAAGTATGAGCACCACATAATATAATTTTTAATACAGCAATTTCCCAAAGATTTATACTATATCTTTTTTTCTTTTTTGATATTTTGCCATACCGGGTAATGCATCGCCAGACTGGCCCTGGCAATCACATGTAAATTTTAAAACCTTCTAATTTTGACTTCTCTATTGATTTACAACAAAATTTTATAAAACTTTTTGAAAACATTAATAAGATAGCCTAACAATTTTTTTTGTCATTTTCTGATAAGCTAATTAAAAGTTATTTATAAAAAGCTATTTGTAGAATCGTTGCATACCTGATCATTACTAGTGAATTTATTACTGTACTAGCTATGATTCCCGGCTTCGCTCGGGAATTGATATGAGAGTACGTGGCAGTTGAAAAAAAACTATGAAGAAAAAAGTAAAAAAGGGATTAAAAACATTTTCTCATTATTTACAATACTTGTTTATAAACAAGATTTTTCATTTTATTGTCGGTATATAATTTTTTTGAATTTCCTACTCTTGAGCAAGCTACATATAGCTGACCGTGAGAGAAGCCGGATTCCTTGCGTTTTGTTAATTGTAAGACTAAAGGCTAATTTAATTCGAAACTGCAATATTTTAAATTGATAATAAATAGCTAAAATTATAACGCTTTAACATCAAAATAAAAGTTAGCTACTGCTGTATAAATACAGAAAATTTAATTACTTTATTATAGTAACAAATGTAATTTAAGACTTTATTGAAATTGTAATTTTAAATTTTGCTCCATTACTACACATGCTGCAATTGCTCGCAGCGCCTTTCGAAACGTAACCCAAATAACCGTTGTTCTAAATGAAGTTCTAATATTCGACAACAGGTGGCGCCACTATACCTAATTGCCAGGTTGAAGGGTTGGAAAAGCCCTTATAACTTTAAAAATACGCCCTTTAGGTTAAAACGGGAACTTTCTTGTTCAAAGGGGGATAAAAGGCTATCACACTATATAAGTCCCTTTATCGTATCGGGACTCCTTTTAAGTTTTATCGGCACGCACATTTTATCAACTTAGATTTATTATATATGATGATGTATCAGGTATGTAACGATTTTACAAGTTGTTTTTTTATAGCTTTTAATTGGCTTGTTTAAAAATGACAAAATAGAATGTGTAAGATTCCCTTTTTATTGGTTAAATATAGTTTTACACAGTTTTGTTGTAAAATTAACGGGGGAACCAATATTTTAAGGTATTAAAATTTACAGGGGATTTTTTCTGACCAACCTGGCGATGAACAGGGTATCCCATTTTGGTTGCAACTACGGGGTATCTAATTAATTATTAAAGGTAAAACCTCGCGGTTTTTGCGAACATAAGCTACTTTTTTGTGAAACAAAAATGCCATAAACAAAGCTGCCATAGCCCTCTTAGTTTTCTGAGCTACAGGGCAATTTTAAAAATTTTGCATTTTCCAATACCCTTTGTATCCCAGTTGACTGACACCTTTACAAAAAGGTAAAAACGGATTCTTTTATAAATGTTTACGTTGAATGCAGTGTTGTCAATAGATTTTTCCATATATTACTATTTTTAAAATATTAGTCAATATTGGATTTTTAAAATGGAACGCCCTGTATATATGTCAAAAAATTAATATGCCTTTAAATAAGCTTTTTAAAAATATCTAACACTGTTGGTTTATTTTTATAAACAACAACAAAATTCTCAATTTTTGCACTTTATATTCAAAATTTTGAAGTAGGCCATGCATACAAAACAATTAAAGCAAGTTCTCATCAACTGTATTACTGCACGTCACGACTTTCCAAATTGCATTTTGCTATAAAACTTAATAATGTTTGATTTTATGTTATTCAAATCTAGGTAGGTAGCACTTTCTTGGGCAAATTTTTTGATTAGAACACGGTTTTTGTAAAATATTTTTAAATTTATGGGTAAAATAATATATTTTACCTATTTGTAAATTAAAAAACAACTAGTAATTTATTATAATTATTGATATTTTAAATAAATGAAACACACTTTTTTGTTGAAACTATGGTTTTTAACTTTTTAACCCAATGCAATACCTTTTTGTTTTATATTTTTCTTAATCAATAATTACTTTAATATATTATGCTTTAGTTTAATAGCAAAATCCAATTTTAAAAGTCGTAACGTAAGCACCACTACAATAACTAAGTCATTAAAAAATTGTTTTGCTTGCATGGCCCATTGCAAAATTTTGGATATGAAATAAGAAAATTGGAAATGTCGTCGTTTTTATAAAAATAAACAATCAGGGTTACATATTTTTACAAAGCTTTCAAAAGGCAAATATTTTTTTAATATACAGGGTGTTCTATTTAAAAAAAAACAAAATTAGTCGGTATTTCAAAAACAATATTATTTGGAAAAAATTTAACTACGCTACAGCATTCTCCTTAAAAAGTAATATATGAATTCGTTTTGACGATTTTAATAGGTTATCAGTTAACCAAGGTACAGGGGGTACTTAAAAATGTATTTTTTTAATCGCCCTTAAGCTTAGAAAATAAAAGGCATATTAGAGCTTTGTTAACGGCATCTTTTGGTTCACAAAAAGTAGTTTGGGTTCGAGAAAACCACAAAATTTCACGAAATAAAATCAAAAGGCGTTGTGTGCTATAAGGGTGTAACGCAAAAATTGTGTTAAATATGTTTATTAATGACGTCCTAAGTATAATTTTGGTCATTAATTTTCTGTTATAAAAATCAACGAGTTCTAAAGATTTGTAAGTGAATGATAGTAGCTAACAACAGTAACCAAATATGAATCTTGACTACATTATAATAGAGGAACTGCAGCATATTTGGGATACTGCAGGTAATTTGGAATACTTTGATATCGAAAAACTATTAAGGTCATCTATATTTTGCTCATTAACATAACGTCGTAAACACACTAAGCCAAGCATTTAAAATAGAACGCCATTTTGAGATTCTGGCTACCAGCCCCGACGTAACGAAAATACAGATTTAAAACATTTTTGGGAAGTATGCAACCCATTATTATATTTACTGCAATACGTAAAATATTAAGTGTAATTATTCAAACTGTTAAAAGACTTTTTAGTTTATGATTTAACTTTGATTGCGTAAATATTTCTAGAATTAAAAATTTGAAGTGCCATTTTAGGTTAGAATGGGATTTTGTTAATTTGGAATACTAAAGGTTGTATGTTTTTTTAGTAATGATGAATTTGAGATGGTGCTCAAGAACACATAAAAAAGGGGTGGAAAAAGGAAGAAATGGTGAATGCTGAAACGTATTCGTTTCTAAAATAAAGTGTTAGCAGTATGTTTAGAAAAAATGTGGATATAATTTGGAATACTATACAGGGTGTCCCACCGGGAACAGCCGTGATCTATTCTTGAGAAGTACGCTTTGGAAAACTTTAAAAATTTTGATAGCAATATAAAGTCAGTAAGGAACATACAACTAAAATATTTTGACAGCTTTACCACTCCCGGTTATACCGAAAGTTATTATCAACCTCCTTATTTTAAATGGAACACTCTATAGATTATTTACTTTTTAGATTCTGCGTAAAATTCCAAACATAATTTTTGTAAAATGTTTTTAATCTAAGTCCAACCGTTTTTGATTTATTTTAAATTTTATGTCAACAATGACGTTTGCAAGCCATTACATAACCATCAATTTCTTCTAAACAAAAGCCTTTAATATGACTTGGGGTTAGGGGTCTCGTAAAAAGAGCTTCTTAGGCAGACTGTATTAATATTTTTAAAATTATTATATACAGGGTGGTCAAAAACAATCGTCAAAAATTGTTACGACAAAAACCTTAAAAAGTCAGTTTTTTTAAATGTAAACCCCTATATTTTTTCACCTTATTCTATTAAGCATCAAAAATAATGACAAGTTTGTATTTGGATGTCTATTTCAAAAATGTATAGTTTTTGGAATATTATGAATTTAATACTTACCTATTCTAACAATGCTTTTAAGTACGGCCTAGTTTGGCTTCTAGTTGGCCTTGACAACAAAATGCGACATAACAGCCAACTACCCGGACCGTCCCGTACCTAATGCATTGTTAGAATAGATAAATATTAAATCGTTAATATTTTGAAAACTATAAATTTTTGGAAGAGACAAACGTACCTTTATTTTCAATGCCTTATAGGATAAGGAAAGAAAAGATAGGGAGATGAAAAAATTGACTTTTAAGGTTTTTGTCGTTATAATTCTTAATGATTATTTTTGACCACTCTGTATTTATTAATTGTAAAAATATCGATAAAGTCTATTAAAGAAGTTCTTTCTTTACAAGTAACACATCCCCAATTCATATTAAAGGCTTTTGTTTAGAAAAAATTGATGGTTATTTAATGGCTTGCAAACGTCATTTTTACCATAAAATTTAAAATAAGTAAAAACGGTTGGACTTAGGTATATTAATTTATACATAAATTATTTTTAGAATTTTACGCGAATTCTAAAAATAAATAATATATAGGGTGTTCCATTTAAAATAAAGAAGTTGACATTAACTTCCGGTATAACCGAAAGTGGTAGAGAGATCAAAATATTTTAGTTGTATGTCCCCTACTGACTTTATAATGTTAACTAATTTTCAAAATTTTCCAAAGCGTACTTAGAGAAATCGATCGCGGCAGTTCCCGGTAGTACATCCTGTATTCCAAATTATCTGCACTTTAAATCAACTGACATAATTGCTACTTTGTGGTTCTTTTTGTTTTATAAGGTTCTATTGATAATAATAAATATTAAAGTTTAATGGTTTTTCAAATAAGAAATGTATTTTTAATAAGGCCATTCCTTTTTATTTAATTTTATTCTAAAAAAACAAACTGGTATTTCAAATATGCTGCAGTTTCTCTAGTATTAAAAGCGGTAACATGAAGTTTTGCTACAAAAGTAATAAATACTACTGCACATTATTTGCAACAAAGATGGAGCGAGTTTTACTACTACGTGTACCTGGGACCTATAGTGACCCATTGTAACTGCGTAGGTTACTATTGCATGAATATTTACCAGTTTTTTTCCGTGTTGATCTATAATAATAACTGAGCATACTGAGATACCCCACTGTAATAACTAAAATAGGACATCCTGTACAACCCGGTATAAACAATATTAAGGGTGTTCGGAAACATGCGAAAAATGTTATGAATATGCAAAAATCACTCAAAGATAGTACTAGAAGTTTACAAAAATATTTTCTCTTACAAAGAGCACCCACGAAAACAAAAAAACATTTTAGACATAATAATAATTTAAACTTGTAGGTATAATTCAATTTTTTTCAATAGGATTTATAACCAAGTTACGCTCTTTAAACTACTATCAAAGAAAATATTATTCCAAGCTGCTGGCACGGTCCAGCCGTGCTACTCATAACTCATAACCCACTTTTGTACACTTTGTAATAGTAAAAACTTTGGGTAACGTTGTTTATAAATCTTTGAATAATTACTTAAAATAAGGTATAGTAAGACCAGAAGTATAAGAAGGCCATAAGCCTATATCAGCCGATTACCCTTTTACTACCCATTGGTTGAGGTGTGACATAGGCATTAGTCCGTACTAAAATATCTAAATAGGTAAAATTATTTAATATCCTAAATGGACTAATTTTGGTGGGATAAACTTATTGTTTGTTTGTATATAATTTTGGAAATTAAGTCATATTTTTGTATACTTCCTTTTAACTTGCAGGTCTTAAAAAAATGTGAGTGCTTTCAATACAATTTAAAATAAATTTTGTCTAAATTGAGTACGTCTCTGTAGAAACCCAACTGCTCGATGATTAGAAATACGTTTATTCATGGGCCTTTTATATTGATTTATGACCGTTTAATACTTCTGGTTCGACTCTACTCTTTATTTATATCGCTAATCTTAACTCTTTTGAAAAACATTACTAAATCACGTATTTTACATATTTCTACAAAAAGAAAATACTCCATTGTTTCTATCAAAAAATGTGATTGCAAGTATACATTACAAAGTCCAATTTAAATTCTCTTACGAAGTTTTTCATTAAAATAATGGCGACAGGAGCAAATTCCTTATTTTCCTCTTCACTCTAACTAAACTTAGGACTAAAATTAAAATAAAGTAAAACAATTAGAATTAACCACAAACATTAAAAAAGTTATCTAAAGGTTTTATTAATAAGCGGTACAACAAAGAACTATCACAACGAATTCGTACTTGTAGCTTAACTAATTTACGTCCACGTCCCTAAAGAGAATCAAACAACTTGATTTTGTTAAAGCTCTTTGGAACTCAATACCTTAAAAGCCTAAGTAAAAAAATAAAAACTAAATATAGCGGAAGGCCTGAAGCTTCACTCTGTATAAAATTTTACAAATAATAAGTTAATCACAGATAAAATAAAACAAAAACCTATTTTGGTAAAAGAACCACATCTGTAACCACTTCGTTACGTGGCTGGGTAATTTTGTAAAGAAAAATTATCTAATTTTTTATTGTTTTTCAAAAATTACTTTAGCAAAAAATCCACTTTTGGTACGAAAAAGAATATTCGGGGTGTTAAAAGATGGTGCAAGTGGTGCAAGGCGCCAGAGCGCAACGCTGCTGAGGTGGAAAATAAAAAAATATATATAAAAAATTATATTTAATTAATGAAGAATAATCCCAAAATCATTATTTTAATTTTAAACATATTTTATTTTTACATCAAAAAATGTAAAATTACCTCATAAGAAACTATTTACGAACAACAAAAGTTTAAGAAAGGCTAGTTTGTAACCTACTTATCAAAGAAAATGAAATGTGTGATGTCTTCGATATAAAATATTTGGTTGCGAATTTTGAAAAATAAAGGCAAATTTAGTTGTTTTTAAGTAAAATTGCCATATTTTTATTAAAGATTTTAACACCTACAGTGTGGGCCAAATTAATAATTTTCACACTTTTCAACTAATATTATTTTTTTATCTTTTGCTCCTATCTCATTTATCAAGAATAATCATAATTCCTGCATCCTCAAATTGTTGACATATTTGCTTTTACTGAATCATGCTGCATGGTTTGTCTACTAGAAAAAGTATTAGCTCAATTGTAGCTAAATTTAATTTATTTTGCAACGAGGTTAAATAGAGTAGTTTGAAAAAAGTCCCGTAAGTCCAGTATCTAAATCTGTTTCACTAAAATCGGCAAACCTGAAGAGAACACATCTACCCATTTGCCCATTAAAAATAAAAATTAATTATTAATTAAAAAGGGTGCAAGTTCAATTTGGCCACAATTTTGTTTTCTTTTTTAATTGGTATTTTATTTCTGTGGTAATATGGGAAAACTAGTTAAGTCAATTTTTGTAAAATAAGGAGAAAAAATACTTTTAACTTTGGTACGACCTAAAAAATCACAATTTTAGTAAAATATTTAAATTTTGCAACTAATTGTTTTATACTAAGTTAAAATATTTAAATATTTAACTAAAATTGTAATTTTTTAGAACGTACCAAAGTTAAAAACATGATATAACTAGTTTTGCCATCTTACCACAGATTTTATGTTTACTTTTGTAACGTAAGTACCATTGATAAGTTTTTTTTTGTTATTTTGTTAATAAATTTTGTAACTTTTTTGTTTAAAGCTATAATAATTTTTTTATTGAAAGTAATAACAGTGTAACAATACATTAATTTTTAGTAAAAAATCATTTAATGTGTCATATGAGGGGACCCTTATAAAGTTTGCACACTTTTTTACATATTAGATTATATTTTATAAAAAAATTAATTCCAACACAGGGTTAAACACTGTGACATGGATATAGCCATGACATAAAAAGTAAGTTATTTAAATTTAGCTCTAAAAATACAACTATCCAGACATTTATTCTACTATGGTATTAGAAAGTATAAACGGAGATTAAAAATATTTTTTGCACCAAGGCGCAAGTCACCTCAGAAACGACCCTGTGTTACAGAACGTTTTAAAGTTTATTTATAAGCAGATTCTACTATTCAAAATGTGAAAAATAATCTCAATATAGCATTTACCAAGTTTAAGCCAGTTTCAAGCTTGTAAAGTCTAACTAAAAGATCGACTTAGATAGCGTGTTCTTAACACATAGATGGAGGATACACAATAAACCTGACCAGGTTGCAGTGATAGAAGATTACAATTTACCTTCAAGCAAATCTAAAATTATTTAATCTTACTTAAAAACAGTTTTTTTTTAACTATTTTAAATATCCTTTACCCAATTTTGGCAATGTTATTTATGGCATTAAGGGATAATTTATTATATAGAATATCACAAGACCTGTAGAGTTAATGAAATAAACTGTCCAACAGTATTTTGAGCTTGATTTTTGTTTTAAATAGTTGAATGTATAATTTAATAAAGGTACGAGACCACATAGCGGTCAAGGGTTTTTATTTTAAAATCCAAAAACTTGAGACCGTGAAGCAATCAAGCGTTTTTTTATTATTTTCAATTAATATATTTGGCAAACCAATCTTGCAAAAAATATTTGGGTAGTTAAATCGATTTAAAATTGTAGGTCAAGTGGTATTCGTTTAGAATATTTCCTTAAAAACTAAAATAAAAACTTACAACACAGAATTTTACTAATAATAAGTGTGACATTTTCTTACAATTTTTACAACTAGTTTGGACGACAGAAATTTATTTGCTATTAAACAGAACATTTTATTTAAAAAGAAATAATGACTAATTTAATAAGATTGAATAAATATTAATAAAGGATAAAAAAAATGGTATGCCACTGACTGTGAAAATGTGCGGAAAATGTGTGTACTTTCTTTAAAATAGGCAAATAGAAAATTATCGTTTAGGTCTCTTAAGTTTTTGGTATCTTGTGTGGTTTAAGAGAAAAATATTGAAGATCCACTTAATTTCATATTTTTAGACCATAAAAGGAGCATATTTCTCTTTCAAAAATTAGGTTTTAATTTTTTTTTCACTGGCAAACATGTAATTACAACAATAAATACCTATTTAAATAAGATTTATATTCAGTATAACAATAGGTATTTACTAAAATATTTTTAGAAGACATGTGCGTACACACGTTTTTATAGGGTGTTTCACAACTTATGCGACAAACTTTAAAGGCTAATTCTAAAATAAAAAATCTTAAAACAATTTTTAAATGAAATATGTCCTAAACGTCCTAATTTTTGAACTACAGGGTGTTAAAATAAAAAAAAGGTTTTTCTTTTTAATACTTTTATAACAATTTATATATTAAAAAAAAATTGGAGACGTTTCCTATTTACCAAAAGACATTTTTTGGTAAACGAGGAAAAAAATTAATTTATATCAGTGTCGTCCATGAGAGGTTTAGGTTAAATATTTTTTATTTAAAAAATGGTACACCAATGTATTTTTTGAAATAAAATAATTTTTAAAATTCCCATTAGGTTTGGAGCAAATCTGATTTCCTGATTTTTTTTATTTGATGCACGTTCTTCGCGTAAATAAATAAAAACCATTTCTTCGATATTTATTCTTAAATTAGATAGGGATTTGACCGTGCCGAGATATGTTTTTCATTTATTTACACGAAAACCGTGCATCAAATGAAAAAAGTCAAGATATTAAATTTGTTCTAAACTTAATAAAAATTTTAAAAAATACGTTTATTTTACAAAAATGCAGGGGCATACTATTTTTCCTTAAAAATATTTACTTTAAACTTTAAGTAATTATAAAAAAATCACATTTATTTTTAAATTTTTAATAACACATTGCAGTTCAAATACAAGTCGTTTGGGATATATTTTATATGAAGTTTTTTCATATTTTTTATTGGAGAATTAGCCCATAAAGTGATTTATTGTGTATTCATTTCCCTTCATATTTTGGAATGTAAAATCTACCCTTAAATTTTCTTAACAGCATTTTGTAATACCCCATATAAATCGGTTACCGCCGCACCGTCTTGAAACTTACACAGATCATTATACTTCTTCGGTTTTATCGGCATTTATAATTCCTTCTGCCAAATTATATCAGCAGCACTAATACCGAAGTTTAAGCTTGTTTTTTAGTTAGGACCAAAATGACCTTTTAATGTCCTATGTCGTTCGAATATACCGGGTGATGTATCGCCGGGCGGGAATAGGAAATCCCATGTAATTTTTAATGGGATCAATTATTGGCTCCCCTAATTATTTTAAAGAAAAATGCTATAAAAGTTTATTGAAGAACATGCAAATCTACGTCCATGATAAAAACCTTAGATTTTTCGGTTAACCCGTTTGCTAGTTAGATGCTAATATATTTTTAAAAATTGTTACATTATTATCGCCACATATTTATGAACAACAATAAAAATACCAGTTAGCGTGACAAGTTTTTACCATGCACGTTGACTTGCATGCTCTTCAATATACTTCAATAGAATTTTTCTCTAAAATAATTAGGGAAGCCAATAATTGACCCCATTAAAAATTACATGGGATTTCCTATGTCGCGCCCGGCGATGCATCACCCGACATGTTGTTCTAAATTTCTCTCTAATGTAAAATTTTTATCTAAAATATATAATTTTAAAGGTAGGCGATACTACTTGTAAGTTACAAGTTGTAACAAATTTTCTATGAATAGCTAGCTGTATATAACTATGTTTTTGGCAAGATTTAAATAAATAGATACAGGGTACTAGGAATATGTGGACAATCCCTTTTAATTTAAATAGAACACATAAAAATAATATGACAAATTCCTATAAACTTTTTTTCCAAAACCCATTTTTACTAAAATATGTGCTTTTAAAGGACGCCGCTGAAAATTGTTGTTTTTTTCATTAACTTATTTTTTAGGCCTTTTAAAGTTTTTGCATTTATTAGGGTGCCAGGGCGGACTTATTAAAAAAAAGGTGCTCTTGTTTATTATGATAAATTAAATCGTGTGCCAGAAATAATTTTTTTCTTTAAATAGAGTTGTATTAAATAATATAATATGTCAGTCTAACATTGGTTTCCTATAAATGGATTATGGAATCCTCCACAACGCTGCAACAATAATTTTTATTGTCGTAAAAATAAATAAACAAAAAGAAGTTTTTTGGTGCTAATTGCAACAAAATAACCTCTATTTTTAAATATTTCCACAGCACAAAAGCTTGTTTTAGTTAAAAATGCTTTAATTTATCGACACCAAACAAGGGTAGTGTAGTGGCAAGCGTGGAGTAGTGGCTAGCGTATCAGCCTTTGATCAAAGAAACCTTGGTTCGATTCTCGGTAGAATGTAATTGCTCGTCACCTCACAGAAGACAATAGCAAATCACTGTGTACTATTATGTCAGTAAACTCCTCTTAAATAGTTCTTTAGAAGGCACTTTAAGCCGGTGGTCTCGCATATCTGTGTAAGAACAGTTACGCAACACAGATATGTGCGAAAGGACGCCTACACTCTGTATAGAGTATGGTACTTAAAGAAGAAGAAGAAACAAGGGTACCATCACTATTTTTATTGCTCTAATATACGGGGTTTAAAAAAATCAACATTATTGTGTCAGGGTAAGTTCGTCCCTGGCGTCCTAATGAATGCAAATGTTCTAAGAGAATACCACTTTAAGGAGTCCTTAGTAGTATCTGTCATATTACAAAATTGTTTTATAATACCAGGTACTTTCAAAGGTTTTAAAAAAACCTATTTTTCAGCGGGGTCACATATCTTCGTAAAAGGGGCTTTTAAAAAGAATTTATGGGAGCTGGTCATATGAATTTTATGTGTTCTATATGAATCCGAGAGATTGCCCACATATTACCGGACACCCTGTATATCCGGATAGAGTGTCAAGTTATCTTAAAAAATGGCTTAAAACAAAAAGCGTAAATTTTGTTTTAGATTAAATACAACAAATTACATGCTATGATTTAATGTCTGATTTATATTTTTATGATTAGAATCACGCAACCCCAACTAACATTTTATCTAAATGATTACGCGTGTAAGGAAAAAACTTTGAAATACACCCGTACCTTTATTAGTATGCGTGACTTTGTTGACGACACATTTTTGCCGAATTTATTTAAGGGCCGTAATCCTTCCTGAGGGTTGACAAAGAATAACTTGCCCTTTAGACAAGTAGAAAATTTATTACCGACATTTTTAAGGGTCCAAAAAATATGCTGAGTATTAATACTATACGCTAAGGTATTTTTGACAAGCTATTTTTGCCAAGGTAAACGAATTGAGCACTTTTTCATTTGAGATCGTTGGGATTAAAAATATTTTTTAGTGTAATTTTGTGGGATTCAACAATATTTTAGTATATTATAAAATATACTTTACTTAAAAAAATTCTTCTGTGGGGATATATTATAAAGAAAAAAAACATGAAACCCAATGTTTTTATTATCTTTTTTTTAAATAAAAATCCAGGAATATACCTATTTAAAAAAAAATTATCCATTTTTATGTTGGGAGCAAGCCTTGTAATGTGAAAATGTAAACACTTATTTTATTCTTTCATTTAGAGTTAATTAAGTAATTGAGTTAATTAAAGAAATTTCTACCAGGGCACTTAGATCAAAAGTCAAGTATTGATCGTTACCAAGGTACCTATACAGGGTGTTTCCTTAATTTGTTAGTTTATAAAAGAGAGTTTCTATAAATAGTATATTCGCATTTACGTCTTAGTTGGTACCACAGATAATATTATTAAAAATATATATATATATATATATATATATATATATATATATATATATATATATATATATATATATATATATATATATATATATATATATATATATATATATATATATATATATATATAAATATTCAAAACCAGGAGGTTATTGGGGATGCAGTCATAAACTAACTTAAAGCTATGACTGCATCCCCAATAACCTCCTGGTTTTGAATATTTTTCTTAACTAGTCAGTCACGACTACTCCCACCTTTATATATATATATATATATACAGGATGTTTCCTAACTACGCCTACAGCAAGAAACTTTAGGGAGTGATTTCTCATGACATTTTATAAAAAAAACTTTCGATAAACATATTATGTCCACATAATCTGCATTTCTAAGATACAGGAAGTTATACACTATAAATATCATTAACCATGCCATGGTAAGGTGGACAAGAATATTAAATATGGTAAGGTGGGGTATGAGTACCTCATTACAAAATATATATTTGTAAAGTTATTTCAATATCAATTTAAAAAATATGTGTCACATATCATAAGTGTGTGATTAATACCTTTCAGCACAAAAAATATTAAAATTGGTAATTAAACTAAAAATTATCATAACAACAACAGTACTTCAAAACTCTTTTATAATAAAGAACAAAATTACATTAACCAAAAAAACTGAAACAAAAAAAAACTGAACATTTTCACCCCTAATCAATAAAATAATCTATGCATATATTTATCCAATCAACATTTTACTTTTTAATCCCTATTGAAACTTTTTATCGCATATTTTCTATACTTGCTCCATACAAATACATCTGTTACATAACATACAAGGGTCAAAAGATTTAGGATAGTTTGCTTTAGGACATTTATAACATATCCTACTTATTTTTGCCTTTTTGTAGTTTCTTCTGAAGCCTTTTTATTGGTAGTGTCATTTATATCTGCAATTTTACGACCCAACGTCAAACCAATTTTAGGATTTTAAAATTTGTTCTTTTTATATGTTTTTACCAACGATATTGCTTACTATTTAATGAAAAAGTGAAGCAGCCATCCTGTTTGGTACTAGTATTTTATTTAAAAATGACATACACATTGATCAAAGCAAAAATAAGTTAGAAAAACAAATGTAAGTGTCCATCGGCGGATATATC
Organism: Listronotus bonariensis; assembly: GCA_014170235.1. Lineage (NCBI taxonomy): Eukaryota > Metazoa > Arthropoda > Insecta > Coleoptera > Curculionidae > Listronotus > Listronotus bonariensis. The sequence goes on along the minus strand of JACEGR010003068.1, from coordinate 14,181 downwards.
TAATGAAACTGTGTATGTAGCAATAATAGTATAATTACGGGCTAAAAAAGCTGCATCCTTGCGTTATTTCCGTATGTCACATTTCCAAATTTCATACCTTCATCTTGCCGCAAGGCCCTCCACAGGCGCGAGGCTGTGGGCGACCGCCTACACCGCCTACGCCTAGCTACGCTACTGATCAAAGGGCTCTACATACGCTTTCGGGATATTCCATAACTTTAAAAGTTCTGCTGCTTTATTGATTAAGCAGTGACAAGTAGTTATTCATAAAATTTTTCCAAATACTAGAGAAAAAAATAATACTTACCTACCGTCAAAATTTTTTTCCGCTTGTATACAACAGAAAAATATACGTTTTTCCATGACCGTTAAAAAAAATGCTGTTTTTTAATCCTTAATATAAAGGTAAAGTACTCCATTTTAGTACATTGCATAAAGTGTTAAAAAATATATTTTTTTACACTTTAAAACTTTTTACACTTTTTTAAATTAGTGTTTTGTTTCAATGCCTACTACAATAGACCTAAATATCAATTTATGGAATGTAACAGTAAACGCGACATCAACTGGACCAAACGGTCAAGTTACCTTTGATTTCGTCATTATTTCTTTTAGTTCATGTGTCACTAGTTTTTAAATTTGACAGTTTGCAAATAAATTTATTAAAAATTATTGTAAATTGATAGTAAGAGAATTTGAATGACTAAGAAATTAAAAAGGAATTTATACTGTTTTAGTATTATTTCTACAAGAAGTAAGTACATACAATTTTCTAAAATTAAATAATAGGTTCATAGTTATGAAGAGGATAATTGTCTCTTAAAAAATAGGAGGCTATGATTTTTGGTTGCAATATAATAAATTAGCTGCAAAAATTAAAATTAATAAGTTTTGATAAATAAAACATGTATAAATGGTATTTTGGGAAATTTTTATATGGTCGTGGAAAAAATATAGTACTATTAGTAGGTACTAGGGGTAAATTAATTCTGTGTCCCACCTTACCAACACAGGGTTAAAATCGATTTGGTAAAAAATTGATAAAGGTATTTAAAATAATAAGGTTCTTATCTCCCTTTCACCAAATTAAAATTATTGGGTACAGCGGCGTTTCAGTTGGCACCACAGACAATATTATTGAAAAGAAAAAATATACAGGGTGTTTCCCAACTACTCAACCCAAAAGAAAGTTTTATTAAAATATGTATTGCCCGGACTTGCTTCTTTCCTGATATTCCAGGTGTTTTTTTCAAATAGTCGGTATTTTTTAAATATCTTAAAAACAACGATTTAGTTGGCATTTAGTAAACTTATTTAATGTAATAAGGCGGTTGTAAAACTCTACCCAAACTGTAATTATCTGGTCCAGTAACGTCTTAGTGGGCACCACAGCCAATATACCGGGAAGAAAAAAGTAGGCTACAAAAAAATGGGTTTTTCCATTTTTTATTATTATTATTTTTTGTTCATTGGGGAAGTAAAATAAAGTACCAAATTTTAGCCAAATTCGTTAAAGGATTTTAAATGTTTATACAGATTGTCCAGAAATGGTGTTAATAAGAGGACAAATGGACAAAAAATTTTCATTTTTTGAAAAAAGCCATTTTTCATGAAAATAAAGTATCTTTTAAAAAATAGGATTCACGAACAAAAAAATGTTGATTTTTTTATACAGGGTTCGCAAAAACTTAAGAAACATGACTTTTCTCTAAGAGTAAACTACATTTATTTTTTATTTTTAAGCAAAACACCAACTAGAAAATTTCTTTTAAATAGCATTTTGAATGATTTTAATAATTTTACAGGGATATTAAAAAGATTTATGAAATTAATTGTGGAGGTATCAAAAATTAAATTATTTTAATTTTTTATAATATAATGACCTAAAAAGCTTTTATAATTTGCTTTTAAAACACCTTTCTACAAATTCCTACAAAACACAATTTTTCAGCTGTAAACAAATTAATGTGATCAACGCTTTTTCGCCAAATATGGAGGTCAATAAAATTTTGTTTTATTTTGGTAATCGAATACAAACATTATTCTTCATAAATTTTTCTCATGACATTTTTCTAAAAATTAAAAATAAAAGTAGTTTACTCTTAAAGAAAAATCATATTTTTTAAGGTTTTAAAAATTAAATTTTTTGTTAATTTGTCCTCTTGTTAACCCCATTCGTGGACAGTCTGTATAAATTACCGTCTTTTTTAAATTTAACTGCCTGAACCTCAAAAATAAAGCAAATCCAAACCGATGTTTATAGAAACTATTTTTTATAAAAGGACATAAGATATCAAACCCAAGTTTTGTACCATGGCTATATTGATTCTATTGTATTTTTTTTTCAAGGCAAACAAATTCGACAATAATACAACTTTTTATTCTCTTTTGTTTTCGTTCTTTTCGGAAAAAATATTAAATGCACTTAAACTCAATTTAAAAAGTATTTATAGACAACCAATACAACTATAATTAAAACAAAAAACAAACCATTTTAATGTTAAAAAAATGAGCTCAAAAACCTTTTGAGAAAATGCTACTAAACTACTGGTGGAAACTGAAATATTTAATTTTTTGTTTTTATTTCTAATTGCTTATGAATACTTTTTAAAAGAGTCACATAAAGTGGTTTTTACTTTTATTTTTGTCTTAAACGAACCTAGATCTGAAAAGAAAACATAAACCGAGTGTTGTATTGTAGTTCTGGTTAGTGGTGCCTACTGAGACGCTCTCTAAAATTCTGTTTAACAAAAAATTTAAAAGTTTTTAGTAAAAACCCAATAAATTATTAAATAATGTAGTTTTTAAAACTGTATATATAGATATATACAGAATCAGCTAAATAACATAACACATAGGCAATGTAAAGAAAAGAGACAATCTAACGTGAATACCTCCATGTAAACACATCTGATTGGATTAGTCACATACATCCTTTTTGTTGCTTTATTCGACGATATCCCAATACCTACCTGCTTAACCAGTATATATACAATATGAGCAACGCTGTTTGGTTCATCGGCAAGCAATAGAATAACAAAACAAGCACTATTAGTCACGCATGTTTACATGCCGGGATTTAGTTAGATTGTCTTTTTTCCTCACATTGCCTATATGTTATGTTATTTATCTGAACCTGTATATATATTTTATTTAAAAATTTACTCGTTTGTATGCACACCCAACAAATAAAAATCTGCTTTTGTTTTGAGGATAAAGCGTTCTTTACACAATGACTGTTACTTTATAAACGAGTTTCTCTTATTACATAATATTTCCATATCTATAAATGAAACGGTGCAAACCCTTTTCAATGAGAACAAAGGCGCTTAATCAAAATGTTGTTTTAAGTTCTCTGTGCCTTAACTGGCATATCTATTTTGTTTTGCTAAAACTTAAGTATTATTATGAATCCTGTAAATTTAGGTTGTTATAAATGAAGACACCATATTATAATGTTTGGTAAATCACTGCGTTTTTCAATAAAACATCTACCCTTTTTAAAATTAATTTACTTACTTTTAGCAAGTTATAAAAATACGAATACAGCAGTAAACCATAAGCTAAAGTGTTACACGGTATGAAATATATCAAATATTCCAAAAACAAAAATGTACATTCTCAAAAAACTTTAGTAGCACCCCAACTGAACAGATTCATAAGAATATAATAAATGTTAATAGATCGACATATCCTTGCAAGTTCGAAAAAATAGTTTTACTAAATAATGAATCAGAACATTAAGAAAGTTTAGGCAGTTTACATACTTATGCACAAAACTTACACGATCAATTCAAGAAACTAGTTTCATCTGTTCGAATGCATAAGGATCTCGTAGAAGTATTTACAGTGGTGCAATCCGGTCGATACAAACATATCAGCGTAGAGAAGAGAAAGGGTAAACTCACTCATCGTCGGTACCTTCGATCTTTTACTATATACGGTCGAAAGATCTTGACGATGTCATTTTTTAAAGCAAATATAAGAAATTTACTGGCCACACATCAACAACACAACTCTTTTAAGGATTACACGTGCCTGTGCTTTTTACTGTGGTCCATGTTTTTTAATGATGTTTACCGATTTAATGGTTATAATAATAAATTTAAAAGCAATTTTTTTATTTAACCGACTACAAAACAATAATAAAACTAACTAAAGTATAAAAAAAACAAATAAGTCGGGTAAAACCTCACATAGGTGCTAAACCACTCAATGTTAATAACTAAATAAACAAAAGCCTTTTATACTTTATTACCATAATATGGTATTATCCGACTTTTTTATTATTTTTTACTTTTTAGAAAGTTTCATTATAGTTTGAAGTCGGTTTAATTAAAAAATACTGTTATTATACTTTATTACCATAATATGGTATTATCCGATTTTTTCATTTTTAGTAAGTTTTATTATTTTTTTAAAGTCGGTTTAATTTAAAAAATACTGTTATTATACTTTAGTACCATAATATGGTATTATCCGATTTTTTAAATGATTTTTTGAATTTTTAGTAAGTTTTATTATTTTTTTGAAGTCGGTTTAATTTAAAAATACTGTTATTGTACTTTAGTACCATAATATGGTATTATCCGATTTTTAAATGATTTTTTGAATTTTTAGTAAGTTTCATTATTTTTTTAAGTCGGTTTAATTAAAAAAATACTGTTATTATACTTTATTACCATAATATGGTATTATCCGATATTTAATTTTTTTAATTTTTAGTAAGTTTTATTATTGTTTTTAAGTCGGTTTAATTAAAAAAATACTGTTTGTCCGTTATTTTCATCGTGGTTACTAACTTTGGTATTTAATATAATTCATTTTTTTTAATTGTTTAGATATCCTTTTTAAATTAAAATAACTATATTACTCTATACATTATTTTATTATCTTTTTAGACAACATTAAAACGAAATTTTATTTAAAATAATTATGAAATACCGTGTTTTACGTTCTTTATTCGTATATTTTTACAAAATCTAATAATAAAAAGTGCCCGGTTTAAAAACGACTGAAATTTGTTTTTAATGTTTTAATAATTAAACAAAAAACCTTGACACTTTTCCCAATTATACATTTAGATTATTGTTAAAATTGTGAAGATTTTTAAAGTAGTTAAAAATATTTTAAATATTTTGAAACTAATATTACTTTTTGGAATTTAAAAATATTTTAGAAAAATAAAACGTTTAAGTTGTTGTACAAGATGCGTTAAATTTTTCTTTAATTTTGTTTTTTTGCACATTTTCTATTTATATCATGCAGTTTTTCTTTGCTGAAATTTTTAACAAGAAAACCCAATACGTTCTTTTGCAGTTCATCCTAAATACCCCTTAATCAATCAAGTTCGTGTCACCTAACCTAACAACTAACGTAAATATTGATGCATAAGATTATGGTCGTCGAACTGTTTACTTAAAAACACTCGGTAAAAACATGTTTTGTAATTAGTGCGGATATGTATTATGACGGACTGGATCTTGTAACCAAAAAACGTATTGGACTGAAATTAGTTTTATTTTTGTCCAAATATACCGTATTCATTGAACGTTTCAATTTCGGGCGCATCATAACCTTTGGCGGAGTTGCCACATGTTACTCACAAAGCATATTTTTCTTAATTATTGATTAATTACTCCTATTACAAGCTCTAAGGGTCGAATTTTAATTAGCCAAAATGTTTAGAATTTGTTTTCTTTCCGTTGATACAACTTTTATTGATATCTAAACGTCAGATTTTGTGAAATAAAATAAAATCTGGGATTTCCCATAATGATCAATGTTAAATGCAATTATTTTATAATATTTATAACTCTTTTACTGACTTCAAAAATGAGAAGATTCTCACTTCGCCTGTATGTTTCTTTTGTGTATGTTACGCGGTTACTCCGGCGTTTGTGGACCGATTTTATTTTTATTAGATTTGAAAGAGTGTACTGCTGCGCTGGTCCCATATAAATAATAAGTTGAGTCGCCAGAGAGAAAGGTGCTAAACCAATTTTTCTCTCTGCTGTACGTTAATCCCGCGGCAAAGCTGCCTCTAGGTGGGGAATATGCTCGATAATAAAGGGCACATTCGGAATCGACAACCTTGAGGCAAAATTACCCATTTTACCAAACTAAAAGAGGTACTAGTAGTGTTTCTTAGACTACAGTCATAATCACAAGCACATGTATTTTGATTCGTTAAAAGCGCTACAGACCGTCATGCAAAACTGTCACTTTGGGAGGGTCATGGTTAGTTCTGGTTAGTTAACTTTTTTTTAATTCGCTGCAAACCAATCAAATTACACGTTCTTGTGCTTTTAAATGTTGTCTGTGTTTTTAGTGTATGTTAAAATAATTTAACAGTAATAAACTAAAAAGCGAAAAATAAACAGTTCAAAAAAACGAACTAACTTCAAAACAATAATAAAACTCACTAAAAAGTAAAATATTGTCACACCCTGGTTTGGATTGTAACTAGGGACGTAGTTGAAAAATTAAAATAAAACATAGAAGTTAAAAACAAGAACTTACTTTTTTAACAAAATTTTAAAATTTGTTACAAGTATCTAAATAGTTATTATTTAAAATATTGACTTAGAATAGCACATTTTATCATAAAAAAAGATCTACTTACATTATTTTATTGAGAACATAGGCTGCCGGAGAGACACATCACCGAACATTTTTTGACAAGTATAAATTTTTTAAATAAAGCACCCGTATATTATATCAACATTAAAAAGATGTTTAAAAGAGTTTTAAAAAATACCACATTTAGTACATCTAACCTTATTAGTTTTGAAAATATGGCCATCTAAATCAGGTATTTAGGTAATTTTTAAAGTGTCGCCATTTTGTATTAGGTAAGGGTATTGACTTTACATTCTAAGGTTATAATTTCCTCGTCATGGGCTTTAAAATAATGTGTCAGAAGACCTCCTCTTTTCATTCAATTTTTTCTTAAGAAGGAGCCCAGCCACCATCTTAAAATTTTCATTTGTCGATTATACTCCAAAATATAGTATTTATGCATTAATTTTATATTCCAAAGTTTTAATTTTTAAATTGATCCGTTCAGAAAATAAAAGAGGGAGAGGACAATAAAGAAATTCACTGTAAGTATATTATTTTTAATTGTTGAGGCGCATATCTTTAACTAAATCATGGTATTTACCTTGTAGTTTTCGGTTCATTAATATTTTGCAGGTTCCAACTATCCAATTAACTTTTTAGCCCCTTATATTATTAATACATATGCAGCAATTTTATGTCTTCGTTACCAAATAAATGTGTTGTTCTTCTCATTTAAAAGAAAAACTTTGACTTTCAAAAGTAAAAACAATACAAAAATTTGTAGTTTATGTTGTTGCCTAAAATATTCCTAGAATTTTGGCGACATAAAAACCTCCATTTTACTGCAATTATTCGCTTTCGCAATTCACTTTTCGCAGAGCGTAGCAGTCATATTTTGTTAAACAAAAATTGATAAAAATCAAGTGAATTGATCAATCAATTCACGTTGTGTTGAACATGAACATATCAAATTTTATTTTTATATCTTAAAAGGTAAAACAATTATAAAAGGGTACAACCTTAGAGAAAAACCCGATACAGGTTTTCCTTTGCCCCCTCCCCAACACAAAATTCTGGCAACGCCCATGCAAGTGGCGATATTTTCTTTAGAATGCAACTGATCAAGTTCCGACCGGCATGTCCAGTCGCGTACAATTAGTTTGGATGCATCAGTCAAAAATGATTCTAATAAATTCTTAAGGGTCAGACTGATGAAACTAGTTGTTCGAGTCGATCGTGTCAGTTGCGTTGCATTAGTGTGTAAGCTCCAGTCGTATGGTTGCATCAGTTGAATTGCGCTAGTGTGAATGCTTCTACGGAATCTTACTGGCTTAGACTGATGAAACTAGTTGCTCTAGTCGATAGTTTCCGTTGCGTTGCATCAGTGTATAGCTGCCTAATGACACTAGTTGCTTATGTTGATCGTGTCAGATGCGTTGCATCAGTGTGTCATCAGACAGTTTACACGCGACTCAAATATTTAAGAATTATAAAAGATTGCTCATTCAACAATCATTTAATTTTTGTGACTCTGACGATAACAGAATTATTTAAAACTAATTAGAATCAACATATTTTTTTCTTTACTTTTAATGGTTGACGAATGAATCAACATGCTGGTAATAACTTAAAAACAAGCAATATTTGACGTAAATTTTGATGTGTTATTTATTAAAAGTAAACTATGGGCCACTTTAAATAGATAGACGCCGCCGACGCCTGACGTAACGACGCCACGAGGAATCTTGGGCGACGCCTATTTTAGGGATTTTCTAGAGTAATGAGCATGAGGAGTTCCTTGTAAACCATTGAGATCTCATCTTAGAGGTTTCTGACCATCTGCACAAGCAATATATCGTAGTACACCGATTGCATGATCCAAACACAAAATTTTCCTAAATGTTGTTTTGCAATAAAGTCTTTTTCCAAGTCTTTGTAGTCGTTTTTTCAATGCTAAGACTGTTTTTCCATTCGTAAAGTGAATTAAGGCATGAATATGGTCATGCGCGGTACTTTCATCATCAGCTACAAGATGACATCGACACAATGAATACCATTTTAGATCAGGCAAACCTATCATTAAACCAAAATCCAACCTACCAACTTTGTTTAGTAGTAAATGATACCATTCTTGATTGCATTGCTCGTAATCCTCGGCAACTTTACTTGGAGACAAAGGATTTACTTCGTTGATGTTTATGAGTGTGTAAAAATCTGTATTAGATACAACAGACATTTTAGGATAGATTTAATGATTTTTAAGCTAAGCACAATATTTCACTTTGAATGTCTACGACAGACTGACCAAGTCTCTCTTGACTTATCTAATATATGTATTTACAATTATGACGCCTGCGCAAAAGTCTAAACATGAACAGGTAATTAAATATGAACAGCAAAATAAACAGCTGAACAGCCCTACATTTCCAAAATACAGCCCTGTATTTCCAAAATACGGCACCGTTTTTTAAAATACGGCACCGTGGGGCCCCCGGGGCGAAGGTTGGAGCCCTAAGCGTCGGTCCGTATTTCTAGGTTATGTAAGATTCCTATTGACATTTGACAGGTGACAAGCGGCATTTGACATTTGACAGATGACAGGCCGTAGCCACGCCCTTGCACAAGATTTCTTGACGCTTGCGCAATCCCTAAAATAGGCGTCGCCCAAGATTCCTCGTGGCGTCGTGATGTCAGGCGTCGGCGGCGTCTGTCTGTTTAAAGTGGCCCATAGTCTACCATTAAAGAATCATAATTTGTTTAAATATACTATGGTGTATTATTTAAAAATCTCACATCAAAACACCAATGTTTTTGAGACATTTTGTATAATAACTAGTACTGTCATGCTCTAAGTTAACGGCGCGAAAGTCAGAGAGCAAAAGAGCTAAAGATAAATTATTTAGTAAAAAAAAGGAAGAAAAAAATTAAAACAAACAAATAGTGTTAACTGCTTACTCCGTAGCAACGAGCGTGAGCAAAGGCTCGGCAGCTCCTTATGCCGGAGAGAATAAGGAGTGGGTTACTAAAAAAATAAAGGGCGCCACCGTCAGATTTGCTAGACTTGACGGCAGTCTTCTAAGGTGGTATTAGAACTGAGTTAGCACTTAGCACAAGTAATAGTTAATAAATAAATAAAAAAAAGAAAATCAGTCAGCAATAAACTAGGCAGCTTGATGAGAAACAAATGAAACAATTAAATACGTAAAATAATCCAAGTTTATTTTAAAATGGTAAAATTTTGAAAATGTTACACTTAATATCTATATCTACAGAGAAATCTAATATATACTTGCTTAAACTCTAGATGATAAGTGGTTTGACATTGGCGCAATAAAAAAAAGAAAATCAAACATGTATTACTATTGGTTATTCGTCGTTTAAGTATCAGAAATAATAAAAAAGAAACAGTAAGGTACAGGGATTTTTGTGATGCAACACCGCAGAGTTAGTTTGAGTTAGTTAGGGTTTTCTAAATACGTTGCCTTGGTGAAGGTGATTTTAAACTCTCTTAGCGGAAAGGTTGCAGCGTCATCAGCGAAGGAGACGGTTCCAAATGGTGATGGTGGTTAGTAGCTCATTAGCTCAGGTTACAACCCAGGTGGAGTCCAAAATGAGTCGAACTACTAAGTTGTATTAAGTAGGATTACCGTCCCGTAAGTGGGACCCGTTAAGATTTTAAACGGGTGCTTGTAGAAGAAATCTTCAGCGTTTTTAAGTCCTGCTAATGCAGATGTAATGTTTCAATAAAAAGGAAACTCAACCAAATTAAAGGTAAGGTAATAAATTGAAACAATTTCTCAGCTTTTAAAACTTAAAATCCATGGATTACCATGCTTCAAATGTAGGAAAGTTAGAAAGCTGAACACTGGTCGACTCTTCTAGTTGGCTTCGTGATGAAAAGTGATTTTATAAAACGAGGCAAGGGATTTTACCATTGATAAAAAAACGTAGTTAGTTAAAAAAAATATAGCATGGCAACGGCCGGCAGAACACACTGCGGGTTCGTTGAGATATATCAGCTAGGAAGTACGGGCCGATACGGAACAATTGGCTAGAAAAGGTAAGGCATACGGCACGACTCGCGTAAATTAGAGATGCCGGTACCAGAGTCTCTCGGATCGAGCTCCTCATTGGTTCAAGTTTAGGCGGGACGTTTGAAAATTGCACGGCAGAGTCTGCGACTACGGCGCACGGTGGTTCCTTTTATGAAAATCGCGGAAAAAATCTAGAAAACTACTTATTAAAATTAACTAAAAATCCTTGCTTTCTTAAAAGCCAACATCTCCTTTAACAAGTTGGCCATGGAAACAAAATATTTGTAATGCTTGTTTTCATGTAGCGTCTTGTCAAACTTTAGGCTTTGGAGTTGTTTCATTTACATAACAAAAATATCTATTTTTTTCTTAAGTTTGAAGTTGTGTAATCTGTGAAAAATATATAAAAAACAGAATTTGTATATGATGGAGAACAACGACGAAGGTAAGTACTTTTTTTAGCATACTTTAATTTTCGAGTTACCGTAGTGTTAGTAGTAGGTATAGATTTTAACCGATGTCTGCATTTTTTCTTAATGTTTTTATAATATTCACTTTTTAAAAAGAAATTTCTTTATGTTTCGTCCTTGGTCCATCTTTTTTATTACTTTTTTAGATACTCTTAAGTTTTATATAAAAAAGCAAACAAAAAAATTGCGAATTTTTGCGAACTTTTTTAAAATTAATGTTTTTTAGAAGCATGAAACAGTTATATTGGGGGTCAAAAAAACGTTTTTTTTTATTTCTTCATTACTCAAAAACTATTTGTCCGATTTTAAGAATTTTGACTTTGTTGCAAAGCTAAGCCTTCAAAATTTATAAAATTGATGTCAAAAATGACAGTTTGCAAAAATCCAAGATGGCGGACAACTTCTAAAAATAGATTATTTTGAACGCCCCTGCAAATTTTTATGCGCGGGTCTGGTAAAAATTTTATTGGTGCCTTAAAAAGCATTGACTTTCCCATTTATAAAAATATATTACCTAATACTATCGGTTAAGAAGGAAAAAAGTTATCTGGTATCTGTGTGTACCTTTTATGTCCCAAATTAATTTTGGTCAAAAAAATTAACTATTTTTTAATAGTTTATAAAATTAATAATAGACAGTTTTTGGTTAAATAGATTTTAAAGAAAAAATAGGATTGTTCTTTTGACCATAATAAGTTTGGTTTACCAAAAACACGCAAAAAGCTAAATGTTACTCGAGAATGTGATATTTTTTTAGATATGGAACAAAATTATCTCAGTTTCACTCATAGAGAATTGTTTGAAATTTTTCAAAGTTTTCCTGAGAAGAAGGTAGATACAAAGCTTGAAAAGTTAAAAATTCATATTTTAAATCAAACAGGACTTAATAAATTTCCTGATAGTGAACAAAATAATTTATATAGATTTATTTCAAGCTTTAAATCTAAATGGCTTGCAGTTACTCGAAATAAGAAAATTTTCTTAAACAAATATTCTAACTGGTTGAGCCAAGTCTAGTTTTGATAATTGTGGTGAAAGATCTAAAAGATTAAAAACATCTGAGTTGCGATCTAATACGAGCACACAAATATAGAGCTGAAGGAAAACTAGATGCTGCAAAAATTATTCAAGATATCTCGAATACTAGCACTAAAGCAAAAGAATATACCAGAGCTCTAATAGATCAGAAAAAAACTCCAGATAAAATGAGTACCGATGAAGCGGTTTCCATGATTGTTGAAGCAAAGTTGAGTAAAAGCCAGTATATATATTCGAGAAAAAGCTAAAGAAAATAACTGTAAAATATACCCGTCATACAAAGATGTCCTTGTAGCAAAAAAAAGGTGCTACCCGGACGAAGTTTCTGTAAATTCTGATGTTGAAGCAGAAGTTTCCCTTCAGTCTTTGCTGAATCACACAAGCCAAAGGATATTTCTTTTACAACGAGAAGTTTTACGGGGACTGAATATTCAGGATAATTTAATTGAATTAGTTTTAGTGTGTAAGTGGGGATGTGATGGGTCGTCAGGGCAGTCGGAATATAAACAAAAATTTGAGTCCCCGGATGAATCAGATTCTAGCGTGTTTTTAATATCATTAGTTCCCATTCAACTTTATGTTATGTTAAAAAAGATACTATTGTAGTCTGGCAAAATTTAAGAACTTCTTCCCCGCGATTTTGTCGTCCAATAAAATTGTTGTTCAAGAAGGAAACTACTGATTTAACAATACAAGAAAAAAAACATATTGATTCACAGATATCAAGACTTGTTCCTCTACAACAATTTTTGGACGACAAAGAATATCGCATTAGTTTTAATTTAAATTTCACAATGATTGATCTTAAAATAGTAAATGCTTTAACACCAAACAAATCTGCTCAAACATGTTATCTTTGCGGGGCATCCTCAAATCTGTTCAATAATATTGACCTAGTCATTGCCAGACCCATCGTTGTTAGCCATTTAGAATACGGGTTGTCTACGTTACATGCCTGGATACGCTTTTTGAAAGTTTGCTACATGTGTCGTATAAGCTGGAAATTCAGAAATGGCAAGCAAGAAGTCCTGAAGAGAAACAAAAGGTGGCAGAATCAAAAAACGCATCCAGGCATCATTACGTTCAGAGTTGGGTTTAATTGTAGATAAACCCAAGCCCGGATTCGGCAGTTCCAACGATGGGAACACGGCAAGAAAATTTTTCGCCAATGCAGAAATTGTTTCCATTATTTTAAAAATTGACCTTCTTTTAATGAAAAAATTTCACGTAATTTTACAAACTTTATCGTCAGGATACGATATATATTGACAAATTTCAAGAATTTTGTTTGGAAACAGCGCGTTTGTTTGTCCAATTATATCCATGGTATCCCATGCCCACCACCCTGCATAAAGTTTTAATTCATAGCGGAGAAATTATAAAAAACTTTTTGGTACCAATAGGCCAGTTATCTGAAGAAGCACAGGAGGCGAGGAATAAGGACATCAAAAAATTTCGTGAGCAGTTTTCACGTAAAACCTCGAGAAAAGATTGTCTAAGAGACATCTTTAATCGCCTCCTTGTTTCTTCAGATCCTTACATATCTAGTATGCGCAAGTTGCCCCGAAAAAGTAACAATGAAAATTTGTCATCCGAGGCTGTCAAATTGCTACTACCACCAATAATTAATCAGATTAATAAGCCTGAATCAGACTTTTCAGATTCTGAATAAAATAAATAATACTTACCTAGTTATTGGACTTTATGTTAAAATTATATTGTTTTGTTATTCTTCAGTAGTTTCTTGTTTTTGTTATTAGTAGTAATAGTAATTATTATTTTTGAGAATTTAATATGTTTTGTTAAATATTAATAAATAACATTGTATATTAATAAATAACCTGAACCGCTGCATTTTTAAAATATCTTAGACTACGAAATTTTGGTAATATTTCATTAAGTATCGAGTTATTAAGTTCCTAAACTTGACGAAATTTATTAAATAATATTTGTTAAATATTTAGAAGTACGAAAATATATAAAAACCGTTGTTTGGTCTGTTTTATTTGTTAAATATTTTTTTATATTGCTATAAAATATTTTTTCCACGTTTTTATGAAAAGGAACCACTGTGC
>JACEGR010003067.1:0-113021 GCA_014170235.1 Listronotus bonariensis | reverse complement strand
CTGGTATATTTTATCTTTTTTAGCTAGCTCTAACATTTCGGATGTCAAAAATTATTGTTTTAAATTGCCAGGCAGAGTGCCGTGATTAGGCTAAAGCGGTTAATTTTAAGTCAAGTAGCCATGGAAAAATGAACTTATTCAACTCATTCTTTTTCAAATTAATCGAGGGTTACTCGTTAGTATATCCTATAAGAGCATTTTAGTTCAAATAATTTGGTACCACATAGGTAGTATTTCAAGTAAGACTTTTTCTACAAAACACAATAGGTTATTTGTTCCAGCAGGCTGTCAGAAATGTTTGCAACCGTTCGGATCATGCGCACGTCGAATTTGTCGTTCCAGTAGTGCCATATTTGCTACATCATACAATTGTTTGTTGTTCCAGCAGTAGTTTTAAGATATTAGAAACACGTTGGAAACTGTTTGAAATATTGGCAATTTGGCATTTCTACAAACATTACTGACAAATGTTTAACATAACCTTTATGAATTTTCGTATAAACGGTATGCACGCCTTGCTTATTTTTCGTTTCAGCAGTGTTTGTAACAATTCCTGCGTTTTTACGATTGTTGCTTACATGTTTCCAACATTCTGCTGGAACAAACCTAATATATTTATAATGTTGTCATAAATCGATATTATCATTAAGTATAATGGATACCTAATTTACAATAATTTTATTATAAATTTTATTACATGCATTTTGAATACAAACCTTTCCCGAAATACCGCCTATGTGGTACCAAATTATTCAAAATAAAATGCTCTTTTAGGATATGCTAACGAGCCACCCTCGGTACATTTGAAAAAAGGAGTTATGACCATAAATAGGATTTAGCAAACTTGGACTCTGCCCTAAGAAGTTGTAAAAAACAAAAGACGATTAATTTTATTTTTCCATGGCAACTTAACTTAAAATAAACCGTTTTAGTCAAATTATCGCATTCTAGATTGGAATTTAAAAAAATAAACTGTTGACAGCCAAAGTGTAAAAAAATTACATGTGAGGTGTCTTTGTATTCAGAACGTAAAATTCTATCAAAATAGGATAAAATATACCGGTGGTGCCATTTAAAATTTGAAAGTAGCAGTCATTTACGCTTACACCGGAAGTTATAGGGGTTAAGATCGATTCATTCATTTATGCCAAATAAATATATACCATTTTTTTTTGTCTTAAAAAGTAAAAAAGTTAAAAAAAAGTTAAAGCAGAAACCACTTATAAAAATACCCGGTATGTTTAGTTTTAGAAGTAAGTAAATTAATTAAAATGTTATTAGAAATTACAACAGAATAGCCATTTTAGGTTTTGCGCCGCTATAAAATTTCTCGCAAGTAGTACATAAATAATGACAGAACTTTTGCGATGTACGCCAGTATTTTGCTGTTGTTTTTTCTGCCTGGATAAATTCGAGTAACATATCCTGCTATCCTGTCATTCGTGTAGCAATTCTGCACTGCGGGAAGGTAACACGTATTTCAACGAACATACATCTGGCTGGCTGCAGGAAGGTTACTACCCTTACCTTGTCCGGGCTGCCTCTAGTACGTGGAGCAGAAATGTAAGCTACGCGAAGTGCATGGAAGAAACAAACGGAAAACTTTTACTTAATGCTTTAACTCTTAATCTTTTATTAGCTGTTTAAAAAACTTTATGACTTAAAGTTCTCCCCCTCCCCTTTTTAACCGTTCGGCATAATTTGAAACAATAATACAGTATGCTCACGAATGGACTTTTCAATATCACAAATAGACCAAAAATTTTATTATATAAAAAAGTAGTGTATAACAGAAGCTTTTGTTTCGAAAAAAACAAGATTTAGGTTAAGAAAATCATTCGATACTAATGCTGATTTTAATACTTCCCCATGTGTAGGTATAAAAGTTTAAAAGGTAACACACCTTTTTTACGTGAATTAAAAAATGCATATATTAAAATAAAAACAATTAACGATTTATTGGGGCAAAGTTGCGCATTATGCCCAATAATTATCACTTTTTAAATTCAAAAATTTGCAGCCATTTAGGCTGAAACAGCTGTTATTTATTTTTTGTTTATTTAAAGAAATATTTTAAAATAAATGGCCCATTATCATTACCACTCTTTTCATTCTTAACATTTATGCGACATTTCGAACCGAAAAGCCATCATTCACTATTTCGCATTAAATATAACGATTTTATTCTAAACATTTCTGAAAAATATTTAAAGGTAAGTAGGCTTTCATTTTTTTCCTTACTGCTTCTTATTATTCTTTTTAATTATTTATTTCTTTATAATTTAAGCTACAAGCACAAATGTTATAAGCGTACAGTTACTAATACCAAAGACAATTGTAGTTTTACTATAGACACCCAGAACAATGCTAAAAATTTGATCATCAGCTTGGACGCTCTCTCCGTGGAATTTATGAAGCGGGTATCCATCGAGTACACACGTAAACAGTACGTATAATTTGCCGCTTCATAAATTCAGCCAAGCCAGTGTCCAAACTGATGACCAAAAATTTAACATTGTTCTGGGAGTATATAGTGAAACTACAATTGTGTTTGCTAATACGTTCTAAAATAAATCATTTAATTTAATTTAACACCCCTATTAACTTTATCCAAGCCTATCATAAAAAAAAGGAAAATACCTGCGAACTAAGGTTTGAAATAAATCCGTAATTTTTAATGTCTAAATAGTAAATGATGTTTTTTGCTTCATAACAACGCAAAAATGTAAAGTGTGATATGTCGTTGGATTTAGAATTAAATACGGCTTCATTAAGTTTAAAACCAAATTACAAAACCAAAGTAAATGACCGTGGCTTAGAGACAAAACGTCGGATCTTAAATTTAATGGCACCATTCATCCAGAATGGAGTGGTAATGATTATGTGTATTTTATTTTAAGGTATCTTTTTAAATAGAACCAGGAAAAAACGGTTTCGCAAAATTTAGATTTTTTTTCCGGAACACTACAAATATTTAAAATTTTAAAACAGAATATTTTTAATTATAAAAATGCGCTAACTCTGTCCTAATTTAACCAACACTGTATCTCTTACATTCGTTCCCGAGGTCCTAATGGTGGATTTTGAATTTGTAACAGTCTGTATATGTTACTGTTTTTCTATGAATGTTCGTCTCGTGTCTATGCAAATTAATTGGCTTTTTATTATAATACATTTTTGAGTTGAGCCCGTCTTCTTCTTAGTCAGTCATTAGTCTATCATATATTCCATGATGTTGTTGAAAACAGTAATATATTTTTAAATATTTGTTATGATTCATTTGATGAATGCAAATAAATAAATAATAGTTAAAAAAACTAAAAAAACACGCTTTTATATGCAACCGAACTAAAAATTAGAAAATAATTTTTCATTACAAAGAGTTTGTCACTTTAGAGTAAAAAGCGTGGGATGCTTAATATAATAAATGTTATAATTATTCTATTTGCCAATATCTATGAGGGAAAAGAAGTTATGAAAAAAATAGTAAAATGCACCCCACGATTTTTACTCTGAAGTGACAAACTCTTTGTAATGAAAAATTATTTTCTAATTTTTAGTTCGGTTGCATATAAAAGCGTGTTTTTTAGTTTTTTAAACTATTATTTATTTTTCATTTTTTAGTTCGATATATCAATTAGTTTTTTAAAAATAAATGCTCCAGTTTATTCCTTCGCCATTTTGTCAAGAGTAGTATTAGGACACTTATTTATCCTGGCGGTCCTAATCAGGATAACGGGATACTGTTTTTAAATTATTGCATTGTCATCGGTCCTTGATATGTGTGCAAAGTTTCAAAGAAATTGAATCGCTGGAAGTTGGTAAAAATTAGGCTCAAAGATTCCGTTACATAGATAGTTACAACCCAAGCTAATAAAAGCGTGTTAAAAATAGAAAAAATGTAGGCTACAACTTATGTTGGGTGTTTTAGTAGTTGTTATTCTGGATTTCGTTCAAAAAAACTAATGAAATCTAATGCTTTGTTGCTTGCTTCTAGCTAGCCCAATAGAAAGAATCAGGATTTACTACAGCGCGGCAGATTTATATACTCATAGATACCTTGTATCCGGTTAAGTACCTTCACCAAATATGAACCGCGTATATAGGGCCGAGCGTAAAAAAACAAAAATATATTTATCAGAAATTTTCGAGCGCGAGCGTTTGAGTTAATTATAATATATAAATAGTAATAATTCAAGGATAACGAAAATATATATACTAACGTTTTCCACAAGCCGAAATTAGAACAGTATTTTTTGACATATTTAAAAATCTATAGCTGCTTCCCCACCGATAAAAATATAAACATTATATAACTTTTTTAATCATCTAAGCTTTGCAAAGCAATAGGTCTCTATGATGCTCAAATAAAATCTCTATTTAGCGTCGCGTCGTGAGCTCCCCTAGTAAGCCGAGATAAATCAAAAATCGTTATTTTTATAAACATTGTTCTCCAAGTTGGATCTAGATAACCATTTTTATCAGCTGAGTGGCCGATTTGCATTATTATATGCGTCTTTATTTAAATTGCGAAATATAATATGAAATATTTGAGAAACCGTGACAATAAATACAGACCTACCGGGAACTGCTGAAATCGATATCTCAAAATATAGGCCTTAAAAAAATAAGAATTTGGGAACAATATAAAGTCAGTGGGACAACTAAAATATTTTGCCAGCTCTACCACTTCTGATTATACCGGAAGTTAACGTCAACTTCCCTATTTTAAATAGAACACCCTATATATAATTTATTTTTTAGATTCTGCTATACCTAAGTCAAACCGTTTTTGACTTAATTTTTAATTTATGTTATTTTTAAATTGTATGTCAAAAATGACGTTTGGAAGCATTAAATTAAAAGCCTTTAATATGAATGAGGCAGGGTTTCTCTTAAAGAAAGAACTACCTTAGTAGACTATATTAATATTTTAACAATTAATAAAATATACAGAGTGGTCAAAAATAATCGTTAAAATTATTACGACAAAAACCTTAAAAGTCATTTGTTTTAAATAAAAACTCATATTCCTATATAATATATTCTATTAAACATTAAAAATAAGTGCCAATTTGTAAAAGGTTGTCTGTTTCAAAAATTTATAGGTTTTGAAATATTTTCAATTTAATATTTATCTAGTCTAACAATGCTTTTAAGTGCGGCTTTGTTTGGTTTCTAGTTGGCCCTGACGGCAAAAGGCGGCATCATGGCCAGTTGCACCGTAAAGATCTATTCAATATTAAAATGCCACAAGCGTCATAAAAATAAGGACGGCAATCAACTATTGCTGTCTAAACGCGTCGTTTAAAAAGCGTGCGTGCAACAAAAGGGAAATAATTAAAAGCGAGACAGAACTGATGACGCCGTGGCATTTTTACTATTGAATATATCTCTACCTACCCGAAATGTAAAGCATTTTTAGAGTAGACACATATTAAATGGTTATTATTTCAAAACTATAAATTTTTGAATAGACATGCATTCTTGTATAAACGTATCCTTATTTTAAATGCATGTTAGGATAAAGTAATAAAAGATGGGGGTTTCAATTTATAAAAAACTGACAATAAAAAGTTTTGACGATATAATGTTTAATGCTTATTTTTGACTACGTACTCTGTATTTATTAATTGTCAAAATATTAATACAGTCTACTAAACTAGTTCTTTCTCTTCGAGAAACCCAACCTCAATTTATGTTAGAGGCTTTTGTTTAGAAAAAAGTTGATGCCCTTTTAATGGCTTGCAAACGTAATTTTTGACATAAAATTTAAAATAAAAAATAAGTTAAAAACGGTTTAATTTATGTATAATACACTATACCTAAAATATGTTTAGAATTTTACGCATAATATAAAAAATTAACAATATTTGAGGTGTTCATTTAATAGAAGAAATTTGACAACTGTCAAAATATTTTGGTCGCTTGTCCCCACTGATTTTAAAATGTTTCCAAATTTGCAAACTTTTCCTAGGCCTGCTTGTATCTACAACACTCTGTATATCGATTCCTAAATACAGGTAAGGAAGTTATGTGATATCGGTATAAAACATAAATAAGAAATATAATATTACAATAAATTTTATGTAAAATTTAGAATACATAAAGGGCTTTTTATTTAACATTTTGCTAAATTATTAAATAAAAGGCAGTTTTCCCTTAGTCTTTCACATTTTTGTACGTGTTTCCTAACGTGACTCTTGATATTCTAAGAAGCAAGAACATAAGCCATAGTATGTGCATATTTGGGGTAGGTTAAAGTCTCTCAGATATTCGTTAATGTGCTTATACGATATTCTTTAAAAACTCTTCGAAACAGGACCAAAGCTATCCCACTTTTTAACCTACTTGTCGTGTAACAAAACAGGACAAATCAATAATAAGTAAATATTTCTACAATTTTAATTTATCGTAAAACTATCCGTGCTTTCTCCATTAAAAAATAAAAATGGCTCCTCTTATTATCACCTTTTCTATTTTTAAATTAAAATTATGAACAAGTAAAATCAATAATAAAGTAAATACTCCTAAAATATATTTTATTTTAATTTGCCCCTTTAATTACCCTTAAAATAAAATCGCCAGCACCACCTTCTAGATGTTTAAAATTGTACTATTTTATCCTGCCCCGATAGAGACATTTTCATCTACTTTGTTATGGATCCTTCTAGAGCCGAAGATTATTATATAGTGTATTATGTGTACAGAAGCATTTTTAAAACCATTTTAAACATTTTTCCTAGAAGTAAATATGGATTGTGCAGAAGCCCAAGATATTAGGTCACCGCTTTTAAATCGTTACACTGAGTAAATCAGAACTTCCTAAATAATAAAGTTTTTGTATTGAATATGTGAGTTTTGGATTGGTTACTTTCATTTTGTTAATAATTTATTTCTATCTTGTTTAAATAAATATTCTCCTAATAAGAAGACTTCTTTAAAACCGACCATATAAGACATCAATAAACCTAATTTAAAATAAATGTTGTAGTCTGTGATACAATGTAAATAACAGTTAGCAAAAATAAAACGGATTACTATTAAATATTTGTGTACAAATCGGAATATTTAAATGTATATTATAAAATTTAAATTAAATTATAGCCTAAAAACACAGTATTTCAACATTTAATTACTTTAACATAATAAAATATGATAAGACTCATGTACTACAACAAATTTACATTTCTTGACGTATAGGCTATAGGCAGTTCCGGATTAACCTATAAGCAAATTAAGCCATTGCTAAGAGCATCACGTTTTGGGGGCACCATTTAAAAGAATGAGAAAATATTGTATGATTGGAAAAGGTGGTGACATTTTCTTTCTTTTTTGCTCTTAAAAATTTTTAAAAATTTGGGAGCCAGTAAAAAGAAACGCATGATTATTAAGAATGAGGACCTTTCTTTTTGGGCTTAAAAATTTCAGGTCTAGGGGTACCACAGGAGTAAACTGCTTAGGGCATCAGGAAGTCTTAATCCAGCATTGCGTATAGGTTTAACTTTTAATTTAAACCTGCTTCTAATACTGATAATTTTATTTGTGGTAAGTATTTTTGTGTGTGACATTAAAAATCTACATTTTTGATGTCACTCATGTCACTCACTGATGTTAAGATTATTTTAATTGGACACAAAAGTTAAACATATTTTTTATCATTTGGAGTTTCTAGCTGCTGTTTGTTTGTTTATTTGGATATATCAGATATTTTATTTTACACTTTAGGTATTTCAACTTTAAAACTGGTCCAAGTGAAAGAGCCTAACTTTCTGTGTAGTTTTTTTCTTTTGAAAGTTAAAGCTATCTACAATTTTTTTTCAATTTTTTGGCAACTTTTACATGAATACATTACAATACAACTTTTAAAAATGTTTTTCATAGTTTACAGTTTTGTTAGTCTTCTTGTATTCTTCTTGGAAGACAGTTGTGCTTATCACGGGGTTTTATTTCTTTACTATTTAAAACTGGCTTTACCATAGTCAATAGTAAAAAGTCTAGCGGTGATCATCAAAGATTCTTTGTGTTACTTTATTTTTTAATCATAGCGGTGATCATTAAAGATTCTTAGTTTTACTTTTTATTTTAGCACCATATAAATATTTTAGTACAAACACTGAGATTTAGAAGAAAATTGATTTGTTATTTTACTCTAAACTCTTACAACTGCCACAATTTAATTTTTTTAAATTTGTTGGACATTTACTACGTATACCCAGTAGTTTATGTTGCTAAGGCAAGGTAAAAACAGAAGATTCTAAACTAATAAATCTACTGCTTGGTAGATGGAGTCCACGGACGTGTATATAGCTTTTAATGGAGGAGGTGGAGGTTTAACTGCCCACCATTTTTGAAGACCAAAAAAAGGCCCCTTTTTCAAAATTCATTATTTTCCTCACTACTATTTACCTTGTTTGGTATCAAAAATTTTGATACCTTAGTCGTGCTAAGTGCGGAGGGAGGGAGAGTCAAACCCCCCAAACCCCCCTTATATACGCCCATGATGGGGTCACTCACCGAGATCGCAATTACAGGTAAGTAAGGTAATCATCGCGGCAAGAATGAGCCGTTAGTATAATTTTAATATTCAAAGTATCTGCGGCAAATAAGGCCCACCTAACGTCAGATGTAAAAAACTTGAATGATTTAACGAAATTAAGAAAAAATATATATTAATTAAAGATTTTTTATTTATTGTAAAAATAAAATATAAACAAAATTACAAAATAATTATAGAACCAAATATAAAAATATTGAAAACCCTATTTATGGGCCTTATTAAACTACCATATTAAAATAAGGGCCCAATATATTATTTTTGTGTCATAAAAAATAATAAAAGAAAATTTAAATATTTCTTTTTCTAATAAGAATAAGTCTTTGGTTTATTGGTCATATTTAGTTGCCTTTTTCCTGGCCTTATTTTTTATTAAATTATAGTTTCAAGTCTGAAATACATAGCCCTTAAGTAATAGTGTGACTTATATTCCTTTGCTCTGCACTTTCTTAAGCTTCATTTAATGTTGCACGGTTTTCTAAACATTTTTTGTACTTCCAGTTCTCAAGTGGTTTTACAGCGTACGCCTTGGTTAGTGGCCATGTTAAGGGGTGGATCAGGTGTGACCCGGGCCTAAAAATTGCTCTTTTCCTCTTAATCATAATGTAAATATAATGTTAGATACATGGTAAAAATGCGAAGTGGCATAAAATATGGTGGAATAAGTGGTTCTACCTATGTGAGGACCTTTTTTTTTGGTTGTCGGATTTTTTTTTCATTTGACTCCACACGAAATTCTTGGTCCCTCCTTGACCACCTCCAAAACTAAAAAGCTAACTTTGTTACTGGTCTTAGTATGTCCTGTAGCTACCAAAGCAGCACAAAAGTTTTCTTTTATTAACTTTTATAAGCGAGGTTAGGTCTGGTTAGTTCTAGGGAACTCATTAACCCCTGGCCTAAGACCTATTCCAGTTGGCCTTATTAGCCGCTGGACACAATTTTATAAAAACACCAATTTACAAAAAAAAACTCTATTCCCAAAAACAAACACACAAGTTTTTAACAGCGATATATAAACACTTACAAAAAAATCTGTGGTAAGATAGCAAAACCCCAATCTCATTTTTAGTAAAATGTTCATTAGGGATATCTTCAACTTTGTGTGTCCTGAAAAATCACAATTTTAGTACAATATTTGTATTCATATTTTGCAACTAATATGAAAACAATTAGTTGCAAAATTTAAATATTTTACTAAAAATGTGATTTTCAGGAAGCATCAAAGTTAATAATACGGCTCTTTGAACATTTTACTAAAAGTGAAATATCAGGTTTTGTTATCTAACTACAAAATAATAAGCTTCATTTTAATAGTATATTACATAACAAGTGTCGAAAGTGATATATTTTACACGAGTGGGAATGTTGTCGCACGAGACCGAGTTTGACAATACCACGAGCGTGAAAATCACTTTTGGCACGTGTCATTGTTTTCCTACGACCAAAAAATATTTATATACCAAAAATCCTAAGTTAGTTTTTTTATATCATTAATTTAAACACAGACAAGATAATCTGACAATTGCTTAGACGTAAATCAATGTCAATACCATAAAATCAAAATAAAGAAATATCTTTATTTGTATGTAAAAAGCATGTAAGTATTTAGTATTTTAATTTAAGTTTCCTTAAAAACTGTATGCACTTTAATTTCTTTGATTAAGTTTTCAAATCACCTTATCACTAAACAAAACTTACAGTCCCAAATGGAGTAAATTAAATTTCAACTCTAATTTAATGGCAATTTCATTTTTTTATTTTACCAGATATTAGCCTTTTTCTAACAAGATATGATGTATTTAAAAAAAATCGCCTGGCATTTTATGGTTAGGTTAAAATTTTACAAATCGAGATCCCTACTTTTTCCTTTGAAGCTTAAGACACTCCCATTGTTTAATGGGTCGCCTATTATTATTAAAAGCAATTGCTATAAAAAATGTCTATAAATAAACTAATAAACCCTTAAACATAAACTTAAAATGAATATAATTTGAAAAAGATAATGTGTCTTAGCACTGGTGAGTCAAAACCTTTAGTTTGTTCAAAATATACTGTAAATGTCTTAACAGAAATTAAGCATCTGTCATATTTACTTTTTAACACTAGTGTTGAAAAGTAGATTTCAACACGCGTGTGATATTATTCGTTTTCTAAAGGATCAACGAGTGCGTTTTATGTCATTTTCATATGTGGTCGTGGAAAAATTATTATATTAATAAAATCCAAATACTTGTAGTTTTTTTTGGCAATAATTATTATCCATATGATGATACAGCACCCTGTCAGGAATTGTTCTCTACTAAAAAAAAGCTGCGAGCAGCATCCTCTGCTTACTTCCCGTAAAACGTATTGGTCTAACGCATTATGGGTAACGTTTAAACCTGAACCCAAATATTTGGTGGCCAATTTTTAAATGTGGGACTTTTACTTCCGGATCTTATTTACCGCACGTACCTTAGAAGGTGATAATCGCCAATAATCAAATTTTATTTTTAATCTGACAGTCGAACCTTATCGACGTTGCGAGCGGATGTAAAAAGCCGTTAGGGATAAAATGTCCTAAAATATTGACAACATTGTCTTTAAAAATCTTGTTTAAAATTATTAAGAATTTTCCAAGCAACCAAAAATGCAAGAGGAGTGTTTGCTACAAATTCTAAAAATAAAGTTTAATTTGAAAGTTTGGTAGTAATAATTCTGGACAAAATGGTGAAGCTTCAAAATTTTAATAAACGTAAATCATACCCAAAGATTTAGCAATTACACTGGTCAACATAATTTTTGTTACACGTAAACTAGTATGTGATATATGAGCGATTAAAAGCCAGAGTAGGTAAAATTTAGCCGGCCTTTGCTTTTAGTGTTTTTGAATTCCTAAGTAAATCATTACGTAAATTCACAAAATGTAGAAGATGCCCTCTGGCTAAAAATTTCTATATTTGGTAAATGTATAGTGGTAAATTCACAAAATGTAGAAGATGCCCTCTGGCTAAAAATTTCTATATTTGGTAAATGTATAGTTTATCTCAAAGTATATCGCTTTGGCTTTTGACGGCAGTACTCCAATATACCTGCCGACAGCAATAAAATAGCGGATCAGTAGATATTAAAGGGCAGAACATTAGGGACGGACTCTAATAATATAAAGATTTATAATTTATTGTTTATTTTAGTAGGTATAGTCTTAAAATTGCATTAAGAAATAAATTAAATATATGCAAAATTTTAATAATTATAAATAAATTTATAACTATATTATCTATACGTAATTACATTTTTATCTAAATATCTTAATCTAATTTGGTTTCACTATCAGAGTCATCGTTGAGATTAATTACAATACGATTTATGTTGTTACGTACAGAAATGTAAGAGTCCTCAATTTTTATAATGTGCTGTACTGAATTTTTCCAGCTCTCAACTGATATATTAGTAATTACATTTTTTATCAAATTTATAACACTGCGACTTAAAGTAGGTGTAACATTTTCTGCTTTACTTGGTTCCACAAATGTTCTATGGGGTTAAACATACAGTGATACGGAGGAAGACGTAAGACAGTATGCCCAGCCTGTTCAGCCAAATTGTCACATACATAATGTTTTTTAATTGCATAGTTGCACTTTTTTGTAACTGAATTCAAAATAAATATCATTTTCTAACAAATATTCCTGGATTTCAGTTTTTGAACTTGGTGCTTTGTGTAGCAGACGGCTGTGGTAGCTTGCGTTATCCATGACAATAACACGGTTGTTTGGAATATTTTTTAAAAGATAATTTTGAAACCAGTTTTCAAAAGTTCTGCGCCTGTATCCTCGTGATAATCCAAGCTAGAATCCTTACTATTCTTTGCAGATAACAGCAAGCAGTTTGGGACAAATCCGTCTTCTGAACCAGCGTGTATTATGGTATGGCGTTTTCCTTTATTTGAAGGTGCTTTTGTCTGACAGTTTTGACTGGAATCCACCCATCCTTTGGATACTCTGTCGTGTGTATCGAACCATGTTTCATCAAGGTAAATTATGGTTCTGTTTTCTAACCTATATCTTTTAATTTCTTGAAGATAATTAAATCTCCAAGTGCGTAATCTATGCGATTCCATTACTACTTGTCTTTTGTCTATTTTGCTGTATTTAAATCCCATTTTACAAACAACTCTATGGAGGGTGGCACGGCTAATATTTATAATAGTGTCGTCTTCTTCAAGCGTCGTTTTCAGTTTATCCAAGGTAGGAACAACTCCGCTTTCATAAAGACAATATAGTTTCCTTCTTATTAGGTCTTAATCACTATTGTCTATATATACGGTGAGATCGAAAATCACTAGGCTTTTTTCTTTTTGTTCAATTCTTCACTATTAATAATATCCCTTATCGTAGATATTGGAGATTTTGTAAGTAGACAGGTTTCTTTTAAAGCTTCTTGTTTAATAAGTCCCCTACTGATTAAAGTTTCATACGCATTTTTTACAACCTGTTTTGCATCTAATGACAAACGATTTTGACGCGACATACTTATATGTATTCTCATAAAATAACTTTTTGAAACGCACAGTAAAAACGGTTATTCAACACAACAACTAAAATATTACCAGAAATATTTATATAAATGGTCAAGAAATATTTATACCTGGCCCACCCCTGTCATTATGAACTAATAGGTTTGCCCAATAACAATAGGTCATAAATCATTAAAGGTTTATTGGGGTATAGCCCGTCAAAAGCTAAAGCGATATACTTTGAGATACACTATACCTTAAATATTATCAGGAATTTAAAAACACAAGTAAAAAATAGAAATAGTTACATTTGGATTATATCACTCTGGCTTTTAACGGCTTATAATTTATTCACCCACGTAAACTTATAAAAAAACATAAAAGTTCCTGTTTAGTCACCCACCTTTTGTTTAACAGTGATAGTCACATATTACCTAAACTAAAATCGGTATTACTCAAGTCAAAGAAAAATAATTTTTAGACTACAATTAAAAAATTAATGAATGACTTTATTAAAAAAGCATACACGATGTTTCCCAACTACGGTACGAAACGTGAGAAACTGACCTTAAAGTTTTTTTTTTTTTTAATTTTAAAAAAAGTAGCTATTTTTAAATATCTTAAGAAACCCTTTAACCGATTTTAATAAAATTTGTTACGGTTATTAATGTAATATGGTGCTTGTAAACCTTTACCTAAATTAGGATTATTGGGCCCAGTGGCGTCTCAGTGGGTTTTTATTAAGTTTTAATAATTATTTTTTTATTGCTTTGTTTTCGAGAAAAAAAAATAAAACCACTTTAGTTCATTCTTAAAAGTATCCATAAACAGCATATAATAAAATTCAAAATTAAATAATAAACAATTTTGAATTAATTAATAATAGTACGAGATCCGGCTGCTAAAATTTGCACCCATCTGTCTTTTTAATTAAACTTTTTTTAATGATACATGGTAGTAGAGTAGATTACACCAGGTTGTCTGAAAAAGTTTGGCCGCAAGCAAGGGTTGCCATCATTCGAATTATTTTTTTCCCAGTCCGGGCATGGAATAGGAAATGCGCGCGCAGCTTTGACTTGTAAATCAGGACGCAGTCTTTTGGAATTTATAGATAACTATATAATAGGAAGTAAATTTTAAAATAATTTTCATAATGTACAGGGTGTCCCAAAAGCACAAAAGTGATCAAGGTTATATATACAGTACATTTCTTTAATGTCCCCTTTTATTGTTTGAACGGATCAATTACAAAACTAAAATATTGGGATATGCAATTGATGCATAAATATTATATTTAGGAAATTAGCGGATGAGAATTTCAAGATGGCGGCTGGGCGCCATCTTGAAAAAAAAGTTAAATGGTAGGGGGGACTTGTAGACATATAATTTTAAAGCTCCTGATGAATACTTTATAACCCTAGAATATTGGGTCATAATCTTTACCTGATAGAAAATGGCGGTACTTTAAAATTATATAAATTCCAGATTTGGATGGCCATATTTCCAAAACCACTAAAGCTAACTTGGAGATCGTTTTATTGGTAATATCATGCAGATGGTATTTTATTTTAAAAAAATGCTGCCCTGTATATTATCACTACTGTCACCATTAAAAGTTATTTAAAAGCTATAAGTAAAATACCACATTAGGTACATCTAACTTTATTAGTTTCGGTAATATGACCATCCGGAACAGGTATTAAGGTAATTTCCAAAGTACCGCCATTTTAAATTAAGTAAAGATATTGACTTTATATTCTGGGATTATAAAGTACTTGTCAGAAGCTTTAAAATGATGTTCCACAAGACCCCATTTCCATTTAGTTTGTTTTCCAAGATGGCACCCAGCCGCCATCTTGAAATTTTCTATCTTTAAATTTTACTATAAAATATAGTTATTATGCATCAATTGCACTGCATACAGCGTGTCTTCGTAAGTTCTTATCAAATGGAAATCTTTTGAATAATTAGGTTTACGAAAAAGTGCCTCTTTATAAAAGTCCTGCCTAATGAGAAAATACATTTTTACAGAAATAATTGTATGTTGGATGTACAGAGTGGTTTAAAAAAGACTTTTTACCAAGTTAACATACAGGTTATTTCCTAACTACGGCACGAAACTTTCAAGGGTGATTTCTGATTTGATAGGTTTATTTGATTTAATAAAGCGGTTGTAAAGATTTAACTAGATTGACTTTATTGGGGCCAGTAGCGTCTCAGTGGGCACAAAAGCACATATAATTATGAATTAAATGTACGCCACTGGCCTTTTATGTATTTTTTTCCTATAAACCAAGTAAAAATACTACTTTTTAGTGTCGTACTTTTTCGTATCTGGCTTTCATATTTAAGTGGTTATAAAATACTGACTATTTAAAAATAATTAACGCCCTGTATTTTAAAAACCAAGCAACTCCGGACATATTATGTTTATGTGAACTGAATGACATAAGAAATAAATCTTTAAAGTTTGTACCGTAGTTAGAAAATAACCTGTATCTTAATTTGGAAACAAGTCATTTTTGGCCACCACAAGGTGGTACTGACATCCAACCTATAAATATTTTTGTGGAAATTTATTTTTTTATTAGGAAGGACTTTTTATGAGGGGGCACTTTTTTCGTAAAGTTAATAATTAAAAAATTTCCCATTTGGTAAGAACTTCCGAGGACAAGCTGCATATAACCTTGATCAATTTTGTGCTTTTGGGACACCCTGTACATTATGATAATAATTTTAAAATGTACTTTCCTATAGTTATCTATCAACTCCAAAAGAAAAACTGCATTCTTGCTAATAATACAAATCAGTTCGCGCATTTCCTATTCCATGCCTCATAGTGGAACAAAATTTATCCGAATGATGGCAACCCCTGCTTACGGCTAAATTTTTCCAGGCAACCCTGGTGTAATCTAGTCTACTACCATGTATCATTCATAAAAAAGAACTATGGGTGCAGATTTTAGCAGCTGGATTTTAGACTATAAGAAAAATGACGAATTTTAATAAAATATATGACTGTTTACTTATTTTTGGGATATAATTGTTTATTTATTATTTTTGTTTTTATATCTGTTGGCACTTTTTAGAAGAAATTAAAGTGGCTTTAATTTTGTTTCTTAGAAACGAAGTTAAAGAAAAAAAAAACATGAAACTAATAGGTTGTATTTTTATTGCTTAATTAGAAAAATTACAAAAATTGTATTTATGGTCAGTGGCGTACTTTTTTCAATAATAATGGCTGTGGTGACCACTAAGAAGTCACTGGACCCAATAATTCAAATTTGGGTAAATTTTTACAAGCGCCCTATTACATTTAATGATTGTACCAAATTTCATCTAAATCAGTTTAAGGGTTTTAAGGATTTTTAAAAAATACCGACTTTTTTAAAAACTTAGTATCTTAGAACTGAAGCAAGTTTTTTTTATCTTTGGACAAACCACGAAGGCTAAAAGCCTAAATACTAACGTACCGTGGGTGTCTTAAGCGAGGTAAGAGGGAGTTTGTTGACACGGGACTTAAATACTTGAAGATTTGGGGAGGAAGGAAAGACCTCCGCGGGCAGCAGGTTCCACAATCTAGAAACTCTAGGGATAAAAGAACGAACAAAGTGGGAAGTTCGGGGCCTGTCCAGTTGGACCGTATAGGGATGCATACGCGCAGAACCACGAGTTTCTCTGTTGGGAACCGTGAGTGGAGGAACTATACTGGACAATTCTTCAGAGCAGAAGTCATGGAAGTACCTATAAAAAAGCGATAAATCCCCCACAGCCCGACGATGGGCAAGAGGGGGAAGCCTTTCTGTAAGTGAAGGATCATTAATGAGACGAATAGCTCTTCTTTGAATAGAATTAAGAAGGGTTGTGGAGGACGCCATGCCCCAGATATGAGAACAATATTCCAAGGGAGGTCGGATTTGGGACACATATAAAGTGTATAAATTAGAAGGGGAGAAATACTTTTTGGCTCAAAAGATAAATCCAAGCTTTTTTGAGGCTGCCATGGCTATAGATACAATGTGTTAATGCCAGTTAAGGTTACTTTCAAATGTGACGCCCACAAGATTAAAGGTGTCTTTGCTCTGTAAAACTTGGCCGCTCATAAGTAGAGGATGAGTATTTAATGACTCTTTTCGCGACAAGGAACATGATTGTGTTTTGAATGCATTAAAATGGACGAGATTTTTGGCGCCCCAATCCAATATTAAATTAAGATCCTGCGAAAGAGATATCTGCATCGCTCTGCGTTTGTTTTCCAAGTCAGGTGTAGTGATGGGCTTAGGAACCTGAAAACTGGAGTGAAGGGTACTATCGTCGGCGAAACTATGAATGGAATTAGTTGTGGACGAAAGAAGGTCGTTGATGTGAAGAAGTAACAATGTTGGTGCCAGAACTGAGCCCTGAGGGACTCCACTTGGTGAAAGCTTGACGAATGGCCGTCCACAATAACTGATATACGACGATCAGATAGATAATTAGAGAGCCAAGTACAGAGTTTAGTCAAAAGACCATAGGAGGGAAGTTTATTAAGAAGTGCGGCATGCCAGACCAGGTCAAAAGCTTTGGATATATCAAGATCTGGGACTCACCTAAAAACTCAAGAGACTTATTTCAGCAGTTTGAAACGAAGGAAAGAAGATCTGCTGTAGATCTCTTGTGGCGAAATCCATACTGCCTGTCATGCAAAATTTTGTGTTTTTCTAAGTACTTAAGAATTTGTGAATTAATTAATTTTTCCATTACTTTACAAAGAACTGAGAGAATTGACATTGGTCTTATAGTTAGATGGAAGAGATTTAGATCCTTTCTTTGGAATAGGTTGAACACGTGCAGCTTTCCAGCTCTCCGGAAAGACACCTGTGTCGTAAGAAATTCGAAAGAGCCGAGTTAAGATTGGTGCAAGTTCTGGAGCACATTTTTTTAAAACGATTGCTGATAAGCCATCCAGCCCAGACGATTTCTTGGTGTTAAGGGAAGAAAGGATACGCTTAATTTGTTTTACCTTAAAAATAATATCGGGCATTTTATGAGGAACTGGGGTAACCGCTGGAATTGGATGATTTACGGGAGGGTCAAGGGTTGAATTGGCAGCAAATTGTTTAGCAAATAGTTCTGCCTTTCCTTTAGCGGTAGAAATAATTTCACCTTCCAAAGTTAGCGGTAGAAAAGAACTGGTACAAAAATTCCCACTTACGTTTTTCGCAAAGGACCAGAAAGATTTGCTGCCATTTGAGCAAGAAAGAATTTTGTTTTTAATACGATTGTCGAAGGAGTCTTTGGCTTCAGAAATTGTTTGATTGTAGTAGTTTCTTGCTTCAATGCTGGCCTGTCGGTTTTCTGGACTAGGATCCTGTAGAAACTTCTTGTGAGCCTGAACTTTTAAAATTCTAGCTTTATCACAAGATTTGGAAAACCTGGGTTTATCCGGACGGATATCTTTCTAAAAACTTTTTTCATAAAAAGACATAAGTAATCACCCTGTTAAGTTTCGTAGCGTAGTTAGGAAACACCCTGTAAAATAAATATAGGGTGTCCTAGAATATGTGGGCAATTTCCCAGATTCATATAGATAACATAAAAATAAATTGACAAGTTCCATAAAAATAGTATTTTTCGATAGATAGTTTAAGCCTTATGCTGCGTCCAGACCAGGGATGTTGCGGATGCACTTTTTTATATTCGCGGACGCGGATGCGGATTTTAAGAGCTTTACATCCGCGGATGCGGATGCGGATCTGTACAAAACACTAAAGTGTGGGTAGGGTAAAAAAAACAGTAATATTTATTTGTTATCGTCACCAATTCACTGAAGTCCAAAACAAAATTATTGCTTTCCAACTGGCTAATCAACACGTGCGGTCGACACACACCACTTACCGTGCCCGCCCCTTCTTTCTTGTCGTGACCTCACATCTGCATCCGCATCACCTCCGCACCGATTTATGCGGATGTCTAAATCGATGCGGATGTTCCGCATATGCGGATGCGAATATTCGCAACATCCCTGGTCTAGACTTGCAACAATTTGCCGCGCCGCGTCACAGAGCGCGGAAGTGGACGTGGACGGAATTTACGTCGTTCTAAGGGCTTAGGGAATGATTCCGCGGTGATTCAGAGCTTGTCGGTTTTTGATAAAAAAGCGCGCAAATAGGTTGGTTTGTTTAGACGGATGTTTGGCAAATTGTTGCAAGACTGGACACAGCTTTTGTAAAAAAGTACATATCGATAAAGCATCAACAAGATTTTGTGTAGTGGTGACATCTAAAAACAGTAGGTTATTCTATTGCAATTGGCAGTAATTTTTTTACTTTTACGACAATAACAAATAATGTTGTTGTATTGTGGACTGTTTCATTATCTTCGAAAATTTGAGCTCCTATATTTTACACAATATACTATTATGGTATACTGTATGTTCAAAATATTGATACTTATATTTTTTAAACAAAAATTACAAAAAAACCTGATGTGATATGCAAATTCTGTTTTTATTTTCGTGATCCCATTTTCTTTTAGATTTAAAATAGGAATGAGCAAAGTGCTTGAAAAAAATAGCAATGTAAAACAAATGGCTATTTTTTTAGGCATTACCTGTATATTTGATATTATTTTTATGGACATTCTATATTCAATGATACCTTACCTATCATGTTTGATACTTCTAAAAATGTATATTTTAATTTTATTATATAATTCCATAAAAAAGCTAATAGGCTTAATTTTAGGGCAGTAGTAGCCATTAAGGAGAAAAATGTAATATTAAAAAGTCATTTTTTTAATGGGAAGAGGAAAGCTCCTTATAATATTTTATCCATTTTATTTCAATCAATTTTGTAGCACATAAGCAGTATATCGAAAAAGGTTTTTTTAAGCGCTGAATAAAATAATTTGAAACCATCTATATCACTAAATGGTATTTTCGTTTTACGAGACTCATACAGACCTTTTAGTCAGGGACGGATTATCAATTTTAGGCAAAGTAGGCAACTGCCTAGGGGCCCCGCCAATGACATTGTAGGTTGTAAAACTGTAAAATGTGATTGAAAAGTCGTTAATAAAGGTAGGAGAGTACCTAGTTTTTTTAGTTTTCAATGTTATTAAAACAAAGATGACCTTTTTTTGGTCTTCAATTTTATTTTTAAGAGGCCCCGACAGCTCCATTGCTTAGGGGCCCCGACAGAGTTAATCCGGCCCTGTTTCTGGTACCATTTTTGGAATAAAATTATTTTTAGAATATGGTTTTACTTAAAAAAAAAAGAAGTTATGTTCATACACATGATTTTACACTTTTTACCCTGTCGCGTCGTTAATCCTGGAAGTCTAAAAAGAAAAATTCACATAATTTTTTTAACAGCAGAAATGTCAAAAAATGACAGTGAGCAAGCAAAATACTCTTTTTAAACTTCATTTAAAGAAGGTCTGGCCCGTGAAATCTGTTTTCCGCAGAGGGTATATATTTTCCTTTGAAGTTTAAAATCTTTAACTAATAAACTAAAACCTTTTGATTTCGTTAAGATACCCACAGTGCATTAGTACTGCCCTAACAATAAGACAAACAAAACCAATTGACCGATCGAGGCCACCTTATTTTGTATGCCAAATTTTTTGCTCAGTGCCGCTGTTCACTTCCCTACTCACATTAGCTTTTCCTGTAATTCCCTAATTTAAGTTCCATTGAAAATGCCTGTACTTAAGGAACCGCAGACGTTATGTTTACAAACTCGCGCTTCCCATCCTACCCAATTCCCTGCTTACTACCGCAGAAGTCGGCTCAATGCTCAGGTAGGTGCTAGACGTAAATGTTTCTCGTGCTATGAAAATTATGCTTGTACACTGAAAGAAAACAGTTAATTAAACTACCTTTCAGTTGCTTCGTTAATAACCATTCTTTTATTTTTAAGTATCATAGCTATTTTTTTAATAATGATATTAAATTGATCTTTCGAGAACTATTAAAGTTGTCTTTCTGAAATCAAGGTATTACTGTTAATAAATTTCTGCATAACACTAACTAGTTGGTTTAGTTACAATCCATTTACGTGTTAATAAAATCTTACCAGATTTACTATTATGTTGCGGTTTAATTGTGGTAATTAAGTTTATTATTTGTGTTTACTAAATGCATCAAATAAAGTTTCCATTAATAAAGGCAGACAAAGACCTTCCTAATACTATTAGATATTTAGGTATTACAAGTAGGCACCTATAATAATCTTAACTAAAGTAATTTAGCTAGATATGAATCGTTAAAAATCGATATACTTCGGTAGCGCTCGTCAACGGAAAGTCTTCCAAAACACGCGCAACGATCAACGATTTCAGTTTTGTGCTTCGTGTGGTGTGGGATGGTAGGTTTTTCTTGGCGTATTATTTTTACGGACGGCATTTGACTGATTCCAAAATGGCGCGTGTAAAAATCTTAATTTATTTAAAAACCAAATATTTTATTTCGTTTTTCTATGTTTTTAGGTTTAGTTTAGCGTTATGCAGTTTTATAATGGCCTACAAACGTACTTTACAGGAATGGGGCTTTAAACAAAGTGTTATAGAAGCTTTTAAAGGTAAGCATTAAAATAGATTTGCAACTTCTTTTCGATTAAAAAAAAATACTCACTTGTTCTAGAGGCAGTTACTGACATAAACCCTTCAAGGGAGCAAGAAAATATCGTTTTTTTTATTTATTTATGAATCAACAAACTTTCGAGACCGCGAAGTGAATTGTGTGCTGGGCGAACCTTTTCCTGTTCCGTGGCTGGGCGGGGTAAGCCCATGGTAAAAGACGATGTAAAGTGAATGTCCAGAAATTAAAGCAGGTTCAATAGGTTTTGCGGACACAAGTTTTTAAAATTTTAAATGTTCAGTCATAAATGGCAATTATTTAACAGTTATATTTTTGCAAAACGTGAATATTTCGCTTTTTATGTGCTATTTGGAATGCCTATTTTATAATAAAAATTCGAAAACTGCTCAAATTTTGTCAAGCAAAACGTAATGAACCCACTTTAATGTCTAGACATTTACTTTACCATGGTTTTACCCCGCCCAGCCACGGAAGAGGAAATGGTTCGCCCAGTAACCCAATTTTAATCGCAAAAATAAAAGAATAAATAATTACCATTATTAATGAGGAAGTTGCAAATCCTTTTTAATGCTTAGTTTTAAAAGCTTTTAAAGCACTTTGATTAAAGCCCCATTCCGTTAAAGTACGTTTGTTGGCCATTATTAAACTGCACAACGCTAAAACAAACCACAAACATAAAAAAACGGAATAAAATATTTGGTTTAAAAAAATATATATTTTTACTCGTTTATCAGTCAAATGGCGTTGGTAAAAATAATAAGCCAAAAAAAAACCTACCTCATCCACTTATCACACTTATCTCGTAATACATACATATACATACAAATTTATAGATTTTAATTCCTAATACTCCTCCATATACTCCCTTGACCATATATATTTTATAAATTTAATTTGCTACAGGAACTAACCATATACTACAATAACTAAGGCTTATACAGGGTGTCTCGAAAGGTAAGGTCAAAAATGGTAGAAGTAATAGATGAGCCAAAATAATGTTAGTACTTCATATAAAAAAGTTCTATCGCGCTTTCTTAGGGAATTTTTGACGTTTAAAGTTATAATAAAAAAATGTATTTCATTTATAACTTTTAAACGGTTGCCCCAATAATAATTATATTTGGGCATTTAAATAAACTCATACCACTGTTTTCTTCCAAAGGCAAATAATAGCGCAGCAATTCATAATTATACAGGGTAAGACGAATTTTTTCGTTTATTATATGCATATTTTACAGAGATTAAAAATTTGACATTTTGGTTTGACCGTTTAATTCCTTCATCATTTTTGTACAAAAAAGGTATACCTTATGTTAATCGATATCTTGGACCATTCTTCATAAAATCGCATTTTAAAACCAGACATACCCCTATTTTGTATATAACAAAAAATCCATTTTTGAGGAAAATATTAAAATGTGGTTAAAAATGGTGTTTAAAGGCCTTTGAAACTTTATAACACAAATAAAGACTGTTTTTTAAAAATTTTACCATATTTTAATAATTTTCTCAAAAATTGATTTTTTATTACATACAAAATGGGGGTATGTCTGGATTTAAAATGCGTTTATATGAAAAACGGTTCACAGTATCAATTTAAATAAAGTATACCTTTTTGTACAAAACTGATAGAGAAATTATACGGTCAAACCAAAATGTAATTTTTTACCTCTGTAAGAAATGCATTAAATAAACGAAAAAATTCGTCTCACCCTGTATAATTATGACTTACGGCGCATCATTTGCCTATGGAAAAAAGCATTGGTACGAGTTAATTTAAATGCCTAAATATCATTATTATTGTGGCAACCGTTCAAAAGTTATTAATGAAATACTTATTTTATATTCTAACTTTAAACCTCATAACTCCCTAAGGAAGCGCGATAGAACTTCTTTTTATATGAAGTACTAACATTATTTTGGCTCACTCTTACCACCCCTATCATTTTTGACCTCACCTTTCCGGACACCCTGTATATTCCAGCAAGCTACATTTTTTGCTACTTTAATTAAAGCTTAGGTATTACCATAATATTGATATAGTAATACTGATAATAAGATTGAATATCAGTCACAACTAAGTCCATTGAGCAGTAAAAAGTAAATGACTTAATTACCATAATGTCATGGACTAACAGCGGTAACTAGACGACTTTAATAACCACACTACCAATGCCAAATAATGGTCGCTAACATATCAAATATTTTTCGGTTATTAAGCCGACTTAGTTATAGTAACTAATTTGGAAGTAGAAAGTCAACTTTAATTATGACATTAACTGATCTTATCTGTCCCCTATTTAACTGAGATAATTTAGTTATGATTATTAAAACTTTAATTATGGTTGCTAGAAATTTCTCCTCAGTGTAGTGACACCTAGTATCAAACAACAATACTTGAGAAACTTAAGTTTTTGGGCTATTCGGCCGTCATAGATTTTGTTTCCTTGACGTTTCGCCAGCGCGAATGGTTGGCATCCTCAGAAGGTTCCTAGTAGACTACTTTATAAAATACAAATTCATTGCGTCATTTAGGGGTACCTTTGTAAAGAGCGATACCACATCGAAACTTACCAATCTGTCTCCATCTTTAAGTTTTAGGTCTTTGATTTTAGCAATGAAGTGACTGAAACATATCTTCTTTTTTGACTACAGTTTTAAGGCTGGAATTATCAATTAACATTTAAGTTCTTTTTATCAGCTTTTGCGTTGGATCTTTAGGTAACTCCTTGTATGTAATTGGGTTTAGTAAGTCCTTAGTTTTCGTTTTACAATCTGCGCTATTCATTACTACTGTTGCATTACCCTTGTCAGCTGATAAATGGTTCCGGTATGTCGATGATACTTTTGTAATTTGGAGCCATGGATCGGAAAAACTTTAAGAATTCTTGAACCACATAAACAATATACATACATATCCAATTCACAATGAAAATGGAAGAAAATAACAAAATAGCCTTTTTAGATGTTTTACTTACAAGAAGTCGCAAACGGCTCGGGCACACAGTCTACAAAAAAACCGACAGGTATTTACCCATAGACTTTAACCACCATCCATGTAAAAACTTCGGTACTATCAAAACGCTTACAGAACGGGCAAAAAGAATTTGCGAACGGGGTGCAATGAACTCGGAATTAACACACTTAAAAAAAGCACTAATGGCCAACGGATACTCAGAGAAGGATATACACAAACAATGCATCCGAAAGATAATCGCAAAACCAATGAGCAAAGTCCATCAATGGTAAGCGCCTTCTTACCATACATACTGAGGGTAACAAACAGAATATGTCGCCTACTAAAAAAGGTCAATATTAAAACCATATACAAACCTACAAGAAAAGTAAAAAGTGTTTAGGATCGCCCAATGATAAAAGGGACCCTCTGGCATGCCCTAAAGTTTATCGTATACCATGTACATGTGTCTGTGTATATCGAAGCGACCAAGAGATCGATCAACACAAGAATAAAAGAACATAAAGCTAACTGCCGCCTGGGACAGAGTAACAAATCAGCCGTAGCGGGACATACTTTGAAGGGCACAGAGCACCACATAAAATTTGAAAATACCCAGGTTAATGCTAATACCTTATCCTACCATGCCAGACTGTACAGGGAAGCCATAGAGATACACAAACATACCAACAAGTTCAACAAAACAAAAGAATCAAGGAAGATCAAATAAAGATGGATACCAATTCTCAAAACCAAAAAAATACAGCACCACGGTAGGAACAACAACTGCGCAACGACCAATCGGAAAAGGCCCCGCCCACCCAAGCTGCCTATAAATACTCGCTGCGTTCACGCCGGGACACAGTACTACAGAAGTAGTCTACTAGGAACCTTCTGAGGATTCTAACCACTCTCGCTGGCAAAACGTCAAGAAAACAAAATCTACGACGACGGCCAAATAGCCCAAAAACTTAAGTTTAGCAGAAGATGGTCGCGAAAGCCTTACACAGTACAATAATACTTGAGAGTTACATACATACAAGCAAAGCCAATGAAAGCGTGTTATAAATAGGGAAATAAATCTTCTTTATTTTATAACTTAGTTTGTTTAAAGAAGTCATCTTTACTAATACTCTTCTGCTCCTGACTTTATTCTTAAAGAAGTATTCTAATCAGTTCCGTACGCAATCCTAATTGGTGAACACAGCCAGGGCAATCGTTATTAGTAAACACAGCCATGCACGTAAATATTCTACTCAATTTTAGATGGCGCTGTATAGGACACCTGTCTAGCAGTTTATAGAAACCCGTAATGTCAAACAATAAAAATTTATAGTAAACGTATAGAGTGCGTTGTGCGGAAGAGGAGTTACATACATATATACATACTTACTAGTGAAGCTAATAAAAGCGTGTTTATATAAAAGCAGTAAAATTTTTAAAATATTAATTTTTTTATAAAATAATAGGTTAACAAACTCTAAAAAACCGAGAGGTGAATAGGAATGCTGGGCGAGGGATATAGTTAAGACTAAGGTTTTGTTGTAAAATTTTAACAAAGTATGAACTAAGGGCTAATTTTATTTTTTGTTATACAGTCTATATCATGGCCAATTATGCGAAAATGAATATTAGAATTAAAAACATTAATTTAGGTTTCAAGAATATAAAATAACTAATAGGCTATAAATATTTTTAAAAATCCTTCATTCTCTATAATTTTATAAATAAAAATATACAGGGTGTTCCTTAAGAAAAATCATATGATTTGTTTATGTCTCGAAAAATATAAAATTAAAAACAAACCTAACTACACCAATGGATTTTACGTAAAAATATCTGGTGATTTCAGTTTTTACTTTTGTTGTAAGTTAAAAGACAACTAAAATACGGGAAGCTTTAACAATGGAAAATATGAATTTCGCCCTGTATGTCAAAAGCTAAGAGAGCCATAAAAAAACTTTTAGTGTTATTTTTCGTTTTATCACAATGTAGGAACAGTTCACGAAAACCGCAAGTCTCATTCTGATAGTAATCAAGATAGCCTGTAATTGCAACGAAATCTGGACACCCTGTACATAATTTAAAATTTAAGTCTATAAGTAGTTGTAATACCTACAAAGTAAAGTAATTTTTTTTGTGTTGAACCTTTTTTAAACAAGAAAATAATAATAAACAGTTATTTTTTTATTTACGATGCGTACAGGGTGTGCTACGAGGAACTGCTGCAATCGATTTCTAGAGAAGTAGGCTTAAAAAATGAAAATGTGGTACCATTACTGAGGAACATATTACTAAAATATTTTGACAGTTCCACCACTTCCGCTTATACCGGTATTAATGTAAAATAAAAATTAATGTAACCTTCCTATATACATAAACACCCTATATATTATTTATTTTTAGATTCTCCGTAAAATTCCAATTCCATACATAGTTTATGTATTGTGCTCAGGGGCGCCTGGTGCATAAGAGCTGCATTGCTGGAGAAACACCAGAATTTTTACGCTGCTTGGTATTTTTTCATGACATTCAATTTATCATTTTACAATTAAAATATTAAATATTCATTAAAACAAAACTAAAATAACCAGTTTCCGGCCGAGGTACTCTAGTATAATAGGCACACGCATCTTCACCCAGTGACGACACAGCATAGATTACTGCACAGTGGACCATCTTAAATAATACTCAATATCTCGCGACGTTTTTGAATTGACTAAACTGAGTGACTCTTTTCGGTGCGCCGCACGATTGTTTTAATTTCCGTTATGCTGAATGCACTTGTCGTTGGGCAAAATTCGGCTGCTTAAATACGTAAATTTCGGTTATTGTTGTGCGGCATTCGGTAGCACTTTACAGGTTATTAAGACATTTTTTATATCGCGCGGATGGAAGCTCTTTTTTTTCTTTGGACAAACCACGAAGGCTTAAAGCCTAAATACTAACGTACCGGGGGTGTCTTAAGCGCGGTAAGAGGGAGGTTTGTTGACACGGGACTTAAATACTTGAAGATTTGGGGGAAGGAAAGACCTCCGCGGGCAGCAGGTTCCACAATATAGAAACTCTAGGGATAAAAGAACGAACAAAGTGAGAAGTTCGGGGCTTGTCCAGTTGGACCGTATAAGGATGCATACGCGCGGAACCACGAGTTTCTCTGTTGGGAGCCATGAGTGAAGGAACTATACTGGACAATTCTTCAGAGCAGAAGCCATGGAAGTACCTATAAAAAAGCGATAAATCCCCACAGCCCGACGATGGGCAAGAGAGGGAAGCCTTTCTGTAAGTGAAGGATGATTAATGAGACGAATAGCTCTTCTTTGAATAGAATCAAGAATGCTTAGGGTTGTGGGGGACGCCATGCCCCAGATATGGGAACAGTATTCCAAGGGAGGTATATTTTTTCTTTGTATTTGGTTGTGTGTTTAGTGTTTATAGACAATGGATGTGGTCCATAATTTAGTGAACGTTAAACGATTTTTTAAATATTCATATGAAGAGAAACTTGAACTAAAAATCAGTGGTAGACCGTTACCGGACATCGTTATTGAATTATCCTGTGTTAGCAGAGGAAAGCCTTATACGCGTCATTTCAATAGACATTTATTCCCGGAATGACTGGATTTGTGGATGTAATAGGAAAAATGTCCTTTTTCGCTTTCCTTGTGTACTTTTGCAGGCGATAAGACATGGTGGGTGTAAGAGACTTGATTCATTTATCGGAAAAAATAAAGAAAATAGTTCGAAGAATCATCTTCATAATGCGATGAAATATGCTTTATTGGGGACCGTTAACATAAGAGCTCAACTGGACACTGCATATTGGAGAAATCTCCAGATACCCAATGAGAAAGTAAAAAAAAACAGATATATTTTATCCAAAATTATAAATTGTATAAAATTTTGCGGTGCCTTCGAATTAGCACTTAGAAGGCACGACGAAACTGAAACTTCTACAAATCCTGGAATATTTCGGGGACTGATAAACTTTTCTGCTGAACTAGATGTAACTTTGAATGAACATTTAGAAAAGGCCGCAGTTTTTAAAGGATGCTCAAAAGAAATGCAGAATGACCTCTTGGATTGCATGCTTGAAGTTACACATGAAAACATAATTCAAGAAATCAAAGATGCGTCATATTTGGCAGATATAGCCGATGAAACTACGGATGTATCAGCAAGGTCCCAACTGGCTATAATTTTTAGATACACGAGAAACGGAGAACCTAGAGAACGTTTTTGGAAATATTTACATCTTAACAAATGTGATGCTGAATCTGTGACTTTGAGTATTTTAAGTGCTTTAGATCTTTTAATTGGAAAAACACTCTTTAAGCTGATTGCGCAAAGCTATGATGGAGCGGCGTGGACAAAACTCTGGTGTGCAACCAAAAATTAAGGAGAAATATTCTTTCGCCCATTTTGTACACTGCTATGCACACCAATTGAACCTTATTATGACTAAAGCAGCGTCCATGAAAAGCCAAGTCCGCGTATTTTTTGGAAATTTGAAAGAAATTCCCGCTTTTTTACTAACTCTTCTCAACGTTTAGAAGTGTTGAACCAAAGTTTATTGATGAGATAAAGTTGCGACATTCGCCATATTGGCTAATGCGGCTGTGACGTCAAGTCGGGCCATTTTCGGCCATGTTTGATTTTAGGCAGATCAGTGGCGTAGAATTAAGGAGAAAATGTTATTGTATGTTGTGAACAAAATTTATTGGATTATATTAATATGCATAACCTAACATAAAACCATTAATGTAATTGAATTATTGAAAATTAAAAATTATCAAAGCGACGACAGGACGATGAGGTACCTGGCAGAGCAAAACAATTTTCATGGTTTCGTAAGTCAAAAACCATTTTAAAAACTTTGTATACAGGGTGTCCGCTAACTAATATCCAAAAGTTTAAGTAGAAGAGCTATGTATGTATGGCGGCAATAGGGGTAGTTTTTACTATGTATTTTCATATGGGAGAAATTTCAGGTTCGATCTGCAATTTTATGGCCATCCCAACCCCTAACGCAAAATTAGAATTTTTAATGCCCTAAGTCACCACGTGCTAGATAGGGGTAGTTTTCGTAACCATCGATGACGTCATCACCTATAAATTAAAAAGTCTCGCCGGCGCTGGGAGTCGAACCCATGACACCTGGCCACCTGTGTGAGAATCCAACGCCATATACCACTAGGCCATTGGGGATATGATAATTAAAACGCTAAATGGGGATCCAATGAATCTTTATCTAGTTTTTAACGTATATTTCGGTTTCTAGTAGACCGATTTTAGTTGTTCTTTTTGCTAATAATTTATTTTTTATAAATCTACAAATATCTACTAAAATTTTTAATAATAATTATGTTATTTGAGTGTAAATAGGGCCATAACAGTTTTTAACGTATATCTTGGCTTCTAGTGGTTTGATTTTAGTCATTCTTTTTGTCGTCTACCGGTGGAGCTTATTACCTCAAGATCTCTGACGTCATTAAATATTTAGGAATCTTGCACAACGCGTTATTTTGGGGCGTGGTCAATCTGTCAAACGTCATCTGTCATCTGTCAAATGTCACCTGTCACCTGTCATATGTCAAAAATCTCGTGACTTACAAAATGGCCACGATGCGGAGGATACTTGCGCGGGGTGTAAGCGGGGGCTTAAGCGCAGGTGTAGAGCTATATAAATTTCAAGGTCAAAGCATACGTCAACAATAACAAACATAGCTGCGGTTAGATAATAAACGGTAAAAAAACAGTGGTAACTAAATAAAAAGCAGTGTTTGTAGTAAAGCATTTATTATAAAATAAAAAATACATACATGGTTGCCATATTTCTA
The DNA here is from genome assembly GCA_014170235.1 of Listronotus bonariensis. NCBI lineage: Eukaryota > Metazoa > Arthropoda > Insecta > Coleoptera > Curculionidae > Listronotus > Listronotus bonariensis. The sequence continues at coordinate 82,589 of JACEGR010003067.1, read as the reverse complement.
AATAATTCTTAGAATAATACCTTATAAAATAAATAGCAGTGTTTACAGTAAAGCAATTATTTTTAAATTAAAAAATACATTGTTGCCATATTGCTAAATAATTCTTAGAATAATGTATTATTACGGTTATTTAAACTCTTCTCACAGACCCTGTTAATGGCGAATATTTTACAAGTTTGTCATGAATAATTAAACAGTAAGCATTTGTGTTTGCAGAAAAGTTTTCTTTTATTTCAATCTCTAACCTTACATCAATAATGCCAGAATTAAGGATTTCATTTTGTCTTGAACAATCAATTACAATTAGGGATGCATTGTTTTTAAATTTTTAGGAGTTAAAAGTGGTTCGTTTTCTTTTTCGTAGTAGCTTTCTTGAAATTCTGAGTACATTTCATAGAGAGTAGCTATTATACCTCTTGAAATTTCCAAATTTAAATTATCGTATGGATAAAATTCAGAATTTAAATAAAGCTTTGCATTTGATACATCACAATGATCAAATAAGCCACAATTTTTCTTGTAGTTATCCTTTAGATCTGTTTGAAAACCTAAAATTATCCATCTTGGCCTTTCCACCTGCACAGAAGTTTTAATGGTCCATGTAAGGTGTTTTCCAATCGGTATTGAAGGATGTTCTGTGAGTTCCCAGCTTCTAAAACCGATATCCAATTCAGTTCCACTTCCAACAATCTGTAAAAGTTCTAGTCGTTCAGCATCGGATACTGTAATATGTGTTAGCCTCCAAACAATTTTATCAATAATAACTTGTACATTTTCTCCATCGGTAGTGTTAATAACGGCATTTTTATCGGAAGAACTTCTTAACAATTTTAGTTCATGCTTAACATTTATAAGTATCTTTTGAAAATCTTCAGCGAATCCTAGTAATGTCCTTAGTGGAACACAAACATTAAAAGTTCCGTTTGAGCCCATCCCGTCCCAGGTAAAATCATCTTCAATACTCCAACCAGCGTTTTTATATTTAATTAACTCATTACCATTGTAAGAGACATAACCTTTCATTGTTGCTGCTATTCCAGGATATCTAGTCGAATCAATAACTTTTCCGCCAATTTCAAGACGAATTTCTTCAAAGAGGTGTCCCACAAAGTTGTTTACAAGTTTAGCAGTGTCTGAAACTCTTCCATCAGACCCTTTTAAAAGTCGTCCTTCCAAATAAATATGACTTGCCCAAGGTAGGGTGTATATATCAGTTTGTTGCACCGGTATTCGAATTTCATCATTATTTTTGAAAGAGCTGGAGTACGGTAAATGGCTATGCCTTTCTATTTTTGTAATAGAGTTATCAAAGTTTAGCGAATCTGTCACGTTTAAAATGCTCATTTTCAAAGTTTTTAACAAGAAGCCCTATGGATGCAAGAAATCTTATATTTTCTTCTGTTAAGCTCTTTTAGTGTTCCAAAGCTGGTTAAAATTGACAATTTTCTTGGCGTTATATTTCACAACCATAACACGTGTGCTCTGCACAACGTTCTGCAGTATACTGACACACATATCACAAAGTGGTTATTTATAAAGACTTTCTCAAATGTAATCTAATAGTTATAACTTCTCCTCTAAAGTCAACCAATTCACCATCTTGATCAACCAGTTTTAATTTAATGTTGCTGATAATTTTGGTGGATACAGGCATATAAAGCACATTTTGAGGAATTTCTATAATTTTGAAACCAGCTGGTACTGATGGCGAAAATTCATGTATTGTATGAACAAGCATATTATTGTGATATGCGCCAGTAACGATATTACACTCGATTTTAATCACGTTAATTTTCAGAATGATTTACAGGTGTTTGCGATACATGTTTAACGTTGGGCTTTAGCAAAATATTATGAAATCCCAACAATTTTCCAATAGAATTTGTCTTAGTAAAGTCAACTGTATGAGAACATTCAAGCTCGCACTTGAGCGTATTAACATTACCCTTTAGGCTTAGGGTACAATTAAAATTATTGATGACTTTATTTTTTTCCAATATGGCCTCTTGTGGATAATCATTTATTGCACTTATTTCATATGATCCAATCGGGATTTCTAGAGTAATATCACCCACATAAAATTTGTTATTACTATTATCAATGTTGGGTATGGCGTTAAACGTTTCTAAACTGACTAAACCAAGCTCGTATTCACTAGTGTCATCTCTCAAGTAGATGGGCGGGTTATAGGTTGCTTCTAAGATGGAACTATTACCACTCAAGCTAAAGGTATGCATGACGGTTGAAGTAAGACTAAATTTATTTCTTGAGTCATCTGTATTTATAGGGTTTTAAATAGAGTCCCAAACCGTTTTTGTATGGTCCTAAATATAAACCGCTACCAGTTTTGCTAATCGCAATAGATTCCATTGTTTTGTTGTGTCTCTTTTCTTCTTCTAATCTTTCTTGCGCCGCCTTAGAATCTTTAACAGCTTTTACGATCCCTGATATTCCGCCGCTAAGTGCTCCTACGGCACTTAAGCCGGCAAAAAGTGGTATTAAAAATGGTAGAAATCCGCCGACTACAGGTAAAGGTACTACATCTGCAGGTTTTTCTTTTTCCACCCCATTGAATGCTTTCAGAGCTACTTCAGCAGCAGAGAAAAGATCTTGCGGTTTTTCCACGTACAATGCCTCCCTCGCTTTTTGAAACGCGGTCGCGAAGGGAATCCCCTTGCCTCTACGAGCAGTTTTTTCTTAATTGATTTTTTCTTAAACTTCTGCATGACCGTACAGCACAAAGTCTTTGACAATGATTGAATCAGAATGTTAAGTATATTTATATATGTTACGTTATACTATAACTGCCATCATTTAGTTCCCACCCTCATTGAGTCTAGAGCTACATAAAGATTATTAACAATAATAACGTATTTAAGAAAAACAGTACCGTATTTTAGAAAAACAGTGCCGTATTTAGAAAAACAGTGCCGTATTTAGAAAAACAGTGCTGTATTTTAGAAAAACAGTGCTGTATTTAGAAAAACAGTGCTGTATTTTAGAAAAACTGTGCTGTATTTAGAAAAACAGTGCTGTATTTTAGAAAAACAGTGCTGTATTTAGAAAAACAGTGCCGTATTTAAGAAAAACAGTGCTGTATTTTAGAAAAAGAGTGCTGTATTTAGAAAAACAGTTCTGTATTTGAAAATAAAGACCGTTATCGCTTAAGCTAATTATTAAAAATATATCTTTACCATGGATTTGAACAAGTTAGACAAGGATGCGAGGCGTAAAATAATTGAAGCTTCCAATAGTATTCGAAAAAATACAAGCTTTTAATGAAGCAGCAACGTGAGAATGGCGAGCTAGAGTTCGACACGAATGATGATGATCAGCGCTCAGAAGATAAGCGGAGTTTGCATGAAGATCCAAACATTCTTCAACTCCTTGATAAACATTCGCGCAGTGTAAAAAAATTATATGATTCAATAAAAGCTGGTCGTTATGAGAATGCTGTTATATTGGAAAATACGTATAAACCTTTGGCAAAAATAATATCCAAATCAATACAAAACACTCAATCTGGTAGACAACCATTTATACCAAAGTCCTTAAAAAGACGTCAAAGCGAAAATTTTACTCATACAGTAATAAAGAAAGCACGAACTCCTCTTAACTTTGCCAGTCCCGTTAAAAAACAAGACGATATAGCTGAACAAGAAAAAGAATATATGGATGATGAGCCGTCGGAAGATGATCAAATGATGGAAGAAGGCGAAACAGAGGAAACTGATTTAAACAGAACTATCTATGAGCACCAACCTGAAGAAAGTTACTTTGTTGATGATGACTTTAGAGTCGACCCACAATTTAATCCTGTTCAGATTGATAGTATTCCGGAAGAATCCTTTCGAGAATATCTAGATCAGTATGATCCGCTACCTAGAGGATATGTGAAAGGTTTTATAAAAGACACGGAAAACGAGTACGATCGAAACTATTTAAAACATGATATGGCTACTGATCATCTAACTTTCGGTGATTCTCGACTTGAATTTAACGGTCCAGACATTTATGTTAAAGGGGAAAAAATTATTGGAACTCCTGGTCTATATGAACTTATATTCAAGACCAATCCGTTAAAAAACAAATTTACAGCACTAGACGAGCGAGCATTTGCAAAATTGGTTTTGCTAACGAATGCTAGTAAGAGAAATTTTGATGAAAACGAACAGCATGCTGGCAACAGAGGTGTCAAGTACATGTTAACAATTAAACCATTACTCGAACGTATAAAAGAGGAGCGAATAAGAAAACAAAAAGAACGCGATAAACAGTTGCGAATTACAAGAGCACAAAATACTCAAGGCTATGGTTTACCAATTGATACTAAACATAAAATATTTAACAATAATAAAACTGATTATATTTACTGGGATGATCCAAATGAGCTTGTGGATAGATTAAGATTGTTAATGGCTAGCAAGCAAGTGGGTAATAATAACCACCAAAATGAGATTATGAGTATTATTAAAGAGTTAAAGGAAGCCGATATTATTGAATAAAAAGAGTTGATTTAGTAATATAACATCATTTTCAAGATGACTCTCGACAAATTCGGACGTAATTTAACTCATCCGTATCATTTAGCAAAAAAGCTTAAAACAGAAGATGGTGTAAAGGATAAGCCCGAAAACAACTTGTATGGCTACATGAATATTATGTTGGTTTGCGAAAAGGGTTTGTCAAAACATCTTTTATAAATGGCACAAAATTTGATTACTACAGGTTTCCCATTACAAGTGGAATTATTGAATATGTTAATATCGATACACCTGTTAAAACGTATATAAACGCAACAGCATATGAAAAACCAAGTTAGTTGTTACACCAGAAGTTAAATTTAAATGATTATATTTTATTTTTAGGAGATAAAATACGACCACGTACCAAAATATATGCCGAGTTTATAATTAAATATCCTATTTTATAAGGTATTATTCTAAGAATTATTTAGCAATATGGCAACAATGTATTTTTTAATTTAAAAATAATTGCTTTACTGTAAACACTGCTATTTATTTTATAAGGTATTATTCTAAGAATTATTTAGAAATATGGCAACCATGTATGTATTTTTTATTTTATAATAAATGCTTTACTACAAACACTGCTTTTTATTTAGTTACCTCTGTTTTTTTTTTTACCGTTTATTATCTAACCGCAGCTATGTTTGTTATTGTTGACGTATGCTTTGACCTTGAAATTTATATAGCTCTACACCTGCGCTTAAGCCCCCGCTTACACCCCGCGCAAGTATCCTCCGCATCGTGGCCATTTTGTAAGTCACGAGATTTTTGACATATGACAGGTGACAGGTGACATTTGACAGATGACAGATGACGTTTGACAGATTGACCACGCCCCAAAATAACGCGTTGTGCAAGATTCCTAAATATTTAATGACGTCAGAGATCTTGAGATAATAAGCTCCACCGGTAGACGACAAAAAGAATGACTAAAATCAAACCACTAGAAGCCAAGATATACGTTAAAAACTGTTATGGCCCTATTTACACTCAAATAACATAATTATTATTAAAAATTTTAGTAGATATTTGTAGATTTATAAAAAATAAATTAATAGCAAAAAGAACAACTAAAATCGGTCTACTAGAAACCGAAATATACGTTAAAAACTAGATAAAGATTCATTGGATCCCCATTTAGCGTTTTAATTATCATATCCCCAATGGCCTAGTGGTATATGGCGTTGGTTTCTTACACAGGTGGCCAGGTGTCATGGGTTCGACTCCCAGCGCCGGCGAGACTTTTTAATTTATAGGTGATGACGTCATCGATGGTTACGAAAACTACCCCTATCTAGCACGTGGTGACTTAGGGCATTAAAAATTCTAATTTTGCGTTAGGGGTTGGGATGGCCATAAAATTGCAGATCGAACCTAAAATTTCTCCCATATGAAAATACATAGTAAAAACTACCCCTATTGCCGCCATACATACATAGCTCTTCTACTAGTTTATAATAAGAAAAATACAGGGTGTCAGTGAAAAAAAATTAAATGTATTTCGATAAATATCTCCAAAACGGTTGCTCAGGGCGATTCTGACAAGGTATACCTTTTTGTGTAGAAAACTAGTTTATTTAGATGGTACATACAGAGTAGCACAAAAAGTTAGGAATTTTTAGAGAAATTTAAATTGTGTAGCTAGCGCTATCTAGTTTACACATACAAATTACAATCAGATATAAATAGCTAATATCTAAAAACCCCTGGATACCCAGATTTGTTAAAAATTAATATAATTATAATATTTAAAACGCATCAGAAATTATCGAAATTAATAAAAATATTTATTTCCCTATCCTTATTATCAACTTTTGGATATAGGTACTATGTTTATTTAAATCCTAATTATTTGGCATAAGAAATCTGTGGTTTTTCTGTGTACCAATAATTAGCGGAAACTCTGTATGTACATAGAAATAACGGGTTGCATATTTTATTTACAGTGAGTTATTATTTAACAAATAGAAGAAACTTTTTTATTTGTAATATCTGGGAAATTCCATTTTTCACAACAGTTGGTTCACGGTTCCAACTAATATATAAGTATTTACTTTATTATTAAAAGTTTTAGGGTATATAGGGTATAATACTTGAAAACTGTTTAAGAGTTAAGTACCTTTCTGAAAAAAAAACAAAAACGAAATGTTGAATAACAAATTTATTAGGAATTGAAAGTTATGCCTGAATACAAATAACACACATAACTGATTCATTAACTGCTTTATTTTTATACAGCAACTTTTGTAGGATATTAAGTTAGCAATAAAATGAATAATATAATAAAATAAAAAGTTAAAGAGTTTTATAGCATAAAACTAAAATATATTTTTGGGGCAGACCTACTTTTGCTTTTAAGTATTTCTAAAATCCTTTAGTTTAAGAGATTGATTTAGTTTTTTAATACGACTGAACTTTATTTTTTTAATTTGGTAATTATTTTTTTGAATATATTTTTCTTTACCAAAGATGTCCTTTTATTAATTTTTTAGACTTAGACTGAAAACTATACGACTAAACACTATCATAATCACTAAAATAAAAACAGTCCGAACCAATAATATATGAAGTCTAACCAAAAACATTCACAACTGGAAATCCTTGCAAAATATACAACCAAAACGATAATGGCAAATTTCCAGTTTTTACCAAATAAACAAAGCTTTGACAACGCACGACTGTGTCATCAACTAATAATGCTACAAACTTTGAACAGAACTGCCAACCGAAATCGTAATTCTCACACCCCCACGTCCCGTCCCTGACACAAGCTATTCCCGGTCTCGCTTATGTCTAAACCCCTTCTCATAAAGAAACTCTGGTATTGAACAAAATAGTTAGTCGAAAAATTCCCCAAGGAGTAGCAACACGATGAAATTTCAATATACGCACCGTTAATGTTGTATCTGAAAATAGAGAGACTCTTCTTGAGTGCATGGAAGAAATTCAGGAATGTTTTACAAAAGACACCATCTGTAGTGCTGCTGCCAGTATCCATCGTATGCTAGAAGATCCAATTTTTATCTTTTGGTTGACCTTTTTCCACCACATTATGCCTCACGCTGATATACTTTTCAACCAACTACAGAAAAGAAACACTGAGCCAACGGAAGTCAAAACTGCTATAGAAAATTTTGAAAGAAACATTATCAGCATTAGAAATAATGTTGATTAAATCGTCAAAGAAGCCTCAAATATCTCCAGTGACAACGAAGAACCCAAAAGAAAACGCCCAAACAACAGGCGCTTTGATCACCGTATTGCTGCTTTGGAAGTATGTGATGTTATTATAAATTCAGCAAAAGATAGATTCGTTTTTAGAGGTCACCTTCAAGCCGCAACACTTTTTTCATCTGAACATTTTGTACAGTATTGTATTAAATCTCCTGAAATACAATTAAATTCTACGTAACTAGCTTACCCACCGATTGACAAAGGAAGGCTTAAAACTGAGCTATCAGTTATTTATTCAAGGGAAGACTGTAGAGGAGTAGTTCATCACTTTTAAAATTTGTAATACAAAATAATTTAGAAAGCACTTTTAAAGACACAAAAAATGTGCTAGATATTTTAATAAGTACTCCTATGTTGACATCAGAGGCTGAAAGGTGTTTTTCTACACTTAAGCGAATAAAGACTTTCTTTCGAAATACCATGTCACAAGATCGTTTAACTGCATTGGTCATGCTTTCCATTAAAAAATACTTTATCTCAAAAATCACAGACTTTAATAACAGAGTTATTGATCGATTCGCTTCGAAAAAGGATTGTGGGGTTGATCTCATATTTAAACAATAATGTAAGTTTCTAATAATTTTATTTCCGTAAATATTTTTTGTTCGTATTTTCATTAAAACCCGGCCCTCTAATCATTGCTGTCTGCTTGCTAAATTGCCTACATAAAGATGAAACCTGATAACTGAATATCGACTTAGGATTAATTTCGATAAAATGGTGAATGCGCCGCGAATATATTATTCCATTTATTTGAAAAATTTAATTGCAGAACACCTATAATATTTTGCCACGAGCCGCCACTGATTGTGCTCTATAAATAAGTCCAACCGTTTTTTATTTATTTTAAAATTTATGTCAAAAAGGGCGTTTGCAAAACATAACATAACCACTAATTTTTTCTAAACAAAAGCCTTGAGTATGAATTGGAGTTGGATTCCTCGATTAAAAAGATCTTCTTTAGTAGACTGTCAATTTTTTTAAATATAAGCCCCTAGCATTTATTAGCTTACCCTATTAAACGTTTAAAATAGGGGCAAGTTTGTAAAAGGATGCCTATTTAAAAATGTACTTTTAAGTACGGATAGGTATATAGGGTGTAGTTGACCATGAGGCCGAATTTCGCCGTTACTGCCTTTTGGTACCTTATTGGTAAATACACTTAAAAAATTTATTTTGTAATTTTTTTAAAGGTAATTTTGAATCTTTTACTGTAAGTGATGCACGTTCCCAAACTGAAATTAAGTATTGTAATTTTGAATAAATTAATAAAATATATATATTTCTTAAAATGTTTAGGGAAACATAATTTCTTATTTCAAATAAAATCCCTATAATTGTGATATGAAACTTCTAAGTGTTTCAATATGATTTTTCCAACTTAAATTTCCATCTCTATAGAGTCCCAAAAATTTCGTACATTTGGTATATTTGATGCAGTAGTTATAGATGCATATCTGTTTTCTTTATTGGCTGTTTGTTTTTTAATTTTTGCCAATAATTAAAAAGATGATTTATTGTAATTTAAAGTAATTTTAATAGAGTGAACTTAGCCAATTACTTAAGATTTTAACAGCATGTTTAAAACAACTTTTTATGTCATAACAATCAGCAAAATAAATAATAGTAGTATAGTAAAGTTTTATTTAAATGTTAGTTTCAATATGGAATTAATATAGATTAAGAATAATATTGGACCCAAAAGCGATCCACTACAATGAATATCTTTTATTAAACTTCTTTTGGATTCAATTTAAACACTTTTTTTTTTAATAACTTTTAAACCAAAAATAAATCTTTCCCCTTATGCCAATATTATATAATGTATCTCAAAAAAACATAATACACTGTGTCAAATGTCTTACCCAAATCTAAAGATATCAAACAACATCAATATTTTGCTGTTTATTACTTATAATATGGACTTTTGCAATTTCTGTCTGTTTACGTTTGCTAAATCCATATTGACAATTAAAAATTCATTTTTGACTATTTAAAAAATTTATCAATATATTATTTATAACTTTTTCCAAAACTTTTATGGAAACTGGTAAAACTGATATAGGCCTTTAATGGTTGCAGTCTTATAATTTACCACTTTTAAAAATTGGTTTTCAGAAATTTCTCTTTTAATTTTTTTTTTTTTGTTAAATATTGTAAAATTGGTACTATTTCTTTTTGACTAATTTAATGACTTAAACTGAAATAATATCAAATCCACTGGCTTTTGTTATATTAAGTTTAGCTATTATCTCTTCTGTTTCGTTCATACCAATGGAAAACATAAATATTAAATTTCGGTTGGAATATTCATCAAGTTTCATAGTATTTGGAATTTTGCTCAAAAACATTTGAGCAGCATTAATAAAATAGGGATTAATTTTTTATTCATTTATATCGTCGTCAATATCGCGACGTGGCATATCTCATTTTTTCAATTTCACAGAAATGCTTTTCAGGTATTTTTTGCGCTGACTTTTTTCTTGGTAAAATAAAATAAGTTATCTATCATATTTTTCTAAGTTTAGAGCTATTAAAATCTAACTCGTGCCAATTCGTGATATTAAGGAGCAACTTTTGTTTAACAAAAATATGGGCTCTAGTCAATTTTTCTATTTTTTGAGATACTGCCAATTCGTGATATTGCCGACGATATGTATGACCAATATTTAGTAGAAATAAGGATTATTAGATATTTTTGATTTTGGCTATTTTAGAATGGGTAAGTAAGTAAATATTTTGCATTTATATAACATTTTTTAAAGAAGGAATTTGAAAAAATAAAATAAGCCGGTAATGGATTAATTTTTTCTAACTCAATCCAATTTTGGCTTATTGAGCCGAGATTGCAAATAATGGCAACAATTTTTGATTTTTTTTAAAATAGTTTTAATAACATTTAGGACTTTTGTACTGTTAATAAGAAATAATATATATACTCCAAAAAAAAATAAAAATCTATTAACGGCTTTTTAATAAAAAAGGTAAAATATGTTCCTTATTTGACAAAGCTTAGCAAAGTATACTTTGATATACCATTATAAATATTTTGGTAAAGCACAAGTTGTAATCGCAAATATTAAATAAGCCGGAAATACACTATTTTTTATCTTAATGTAATCCCGGCTTATTACCAAACTTGTGACAAATTTCAGTCATTTTTTAAATTTATTATTAAAATAAAAGCAAAAACAGACTGATTTAAAAGCCTATAAAAAAGGAAAAATATTGTAACAGAATTTTAAAAAGTATCTACTTTGCCCAATAGGTAATTTGAAATTGCCCTTACAGTGTCTCTTGACTGCTTTAAAACGTCTCCAGATTCATGAAACAATAAAATTAAAAAGATAGACGCAAGAAAGGAAATACATCTCATTATAGAGTACCACCTACAAAAAATTTTAATACCATTTAAAAACGCTTCCTTTTTTTCCAAAAAACAAAATGTATTTAAACAGCGAGTAACAAAAAAAACGCCAGTCGTGGCAATATCAGACAAGTTTATAAAGTACCAACTAAAAATTAAATAGGAAAAAAAGAACAGGGACAAAAAAAGAAGGAACCCCAGAAAAATAAGAGAAAATGCTATTAGGAATGGTAAAGAAAATCAGTTTCAAGAAAGCTTGACAAACTGAGAAAAACAATATTTTTATGAAAATATCTGGGAATGAAACAATAAAAAAAGAAATATAAAAACAAATATTAACAACATTTTTAGTAGGTACCAGAAAATTTAATAAGCAAAACTATTTCTTAATCCTAATAAGAGAAACTTAAGCTCATTCTGCATAAGAGCCAGAAAAAATAGTATAAGTAATTGAAAGTGTGTTTATAATAAATATGTAATTAAAGTGATTTTCAAAATATATTTGCCTTAGTAAATTACCAAAAGGGGAATATCTATTGTTCCAAAAATTCAGAACATAAAATGACCATGGACCTCGTAACTTTTTTATTTTTAAATACGTTTTAAAAATATGCGTCAATAAATCAGCTTATCTATTCTTTTTTACTTTTTCGCCAATGTAACAGTAAACGCGACATTAACTGTACCAAACGGTCAAGTTACCTTTATTATCGTCATTATTTATTTTGAGTTCATGTGTCACTAGTTTTAAAATTTGACAGTTTCCAAAAAGTTTAATAGAAATTATTGAAAATAAATTTGGATGACTAAGAAATTAAAAGGAATTTATACTGTTTTAGTATTATTTCTATAAAAATTAAGTACAGGGTGGGCCAAATTCGACGCTTTTAATAGGAAACTCATGTTCCTGTATGTTTTACACAAAAACTGACCCCCTTTGCGAGGCTTAAATTTCAAACTTACTGGTGAAAACCGCAACTTGCTATCTTGCGTCGTTTACTCGCTACAAGGTGTTTTTCAATTTCTGGCATTTTCTTTATTCCTTCATAACTTTTTTATTTATAAAGATTTTTTAGTTCTGTAAAAACATTTTCGCAGCAACTTTTTCTTGCGATTTTAAATATGCTTTTCGTTTTTTTCCAAGATGACGAATTTTTGACTTATTTATTTATTTTTAGAATTTTTAAATGGAACACCCTGTATATTATTTCAATTTTAAAATGAGCAAAAATTACCGTTTCAAAAATGTATCACACTTTGTATTTATTTTCAGCCGTTTCTGAGATAAATGGCTTTTTATGTTTTTAATTATTCATATTGGGTAGAAAGTAGGCCATGAAAGGAGCAAACATGTTTATTACTTTAAAAATCCTAACTTAACTTATGTATTTTATAAACTTTAAAAACTATATATGTTTATCCAATAAAAAATATTTTTGTCAAATTTAAAACCATTAAAACAACCAAGATACTTTAAATAATAAATGCTCCTAATTTATCTGTTATATTTTATTTACTGCTATACCGCAAAATTACTAACCTTTTTTATAATTAATTTAATAATTTAAAGAAGAGTTAATTATTTTATTAATGTTTTGCCCTAAGAACTTTTTAAGCATGTTTAAATATCAGGCCAATATTTTATATCTAAAATAATTGCAGAAAACAACACTATTTTCCATTATGCAAAAATATGATATGTTAAAATGTTTTATACAGTGCGATGAAAATGTTGAACGTGCCGAAAATTTGTATTTAACTAGGTATCCGGAAAGACGACAACCGCATAATACTATATTTTATAACAATTTAATAAATTATAGCAGCTTTATCCAACCGAGGCCAAAGAATTATGAAAGTCAAAGAGACCGAGAGTTAGAAGAAATTACAGTTTTGGGAGAAATTGAAAATAATGGACATAAATCAACAAGGGGTTTGGAGGAAGTTACTGGTGTAGCAAGAACATCCGAAAGACGTATTTAAAAAAAAAAAACATAAATTTAAGCCTTTTTGAACAAGAAAGGTACCTATACCCTACCGATTATGAATATCGCATAAGATTTAGTAGATGGTTTCTTGCCAAATGTCAGGAAAACCAGAATTTTCCAATCAACTGCATTTGGACTGATGAAGCGTCAATTAGTAGTTCTGGAATTTTTAATAGATACAACAGTTACACCTGGGCACGAGAGAATCCACATGTAACTGTAGAAGTGGTTAATCAAGGACGATATAGTTTTAACGTGTGGGTGGGAATTTTTAGAGGCAGGTTGGTTGGCCCTTATATCTATGATGGTATTCTGAATTCACAGCGCTACCTGGAAATCCTAGAACAATTTATTGAAACCTTGATAGATAGTTTGCCATTGGCTGAAAGGGCGTTAACATTTTTTCAACAAGATGGTGCACCGCCACATAATTCCAGAATTGTTACAAATTTTTTGGATCAAGAATTTGGCGACAACTGGATGGGCAATCAAGGTCCAGTCCATTGGCCAGCCAGGTCACCAGACCTGACCCCGATGGTTTTTTTTTATGGGGTAAGATAAAGGATTTAATATTTCGCCAGAACCATAATTCAAGACAGGAACTGGAAGCAGCTTTACTCGAAGAATTTAATTCCCTCTCCAATATTGAAAAAATAAATGCAGCAAGGCAGAGCACACGGTTCACATGTCAGATGTGCGTACGTGAAAACGGCAGGCAATTTGAACATTTATTATAAGTAAGTAAATTAGTAGGTTTGTTTAAAAAAATGTTTTTAATAAACATGTTTCCTCCTTTCGTGGCCTACTTTCTACACAATATAAGTAATTAAAAACATAAAAAGCCATTTATCTCAGAAACGGCTGAAAATAAATACAAATTGTGATACATTTTTGAAACGGTAATTTTTGCTCATTTTAAAATTGAAATAATATACAGGGTGTTCCATTTAAAGTTTCCAAAAATAAAAAAATAATTCAAAAATTCGTCATCTTAGAAAAAAACAAAAAGCATATTTGAAATCGCAAAAAAGTTGCTGTAAAAATGTTTTTACAGAACTAAAAATCACCAGTAAGTTTGGCTTGAAATTTGAGTCTCGCAAACGGGGGTCAGTTTTTGTGTAAAACATACAGGAACATGAGTTTCCTATTAAAAGCGTCGAATTTGGCTCACCCTGTACATACAATTTTCCAAAATTAAATAATAAATGCATAGTTATGAAGAGGATAATTGTCACTTAAAAAATAAAAAGGCTATGAATTTTTGTTGCAATATAATGGATGTACTGTAAAAATTAAAATTAAAGGGTTTAGATAAATAACACATGTATCTGGTATTTTAGGAAATTTTTATACGGTTTTGGAAAAAATAAAGTATGTAACACATGCATAAAGTGTCTTTTTTACTCATAGGATTGCCGCACTCGCCTAACGGTTCGTGCTGCCAAACTTCCCATTCGTAGAAAAAAGGATCACTTTATGCACTTGTTCCATAAATGACTATTAGTGGGTCGGTAATGGCAGAAAGTGACATATTATCAACGATATATTTAAAATATATCATTGATATTATTTTAAAAAACGTATTTTTTATTATTTCTTTATTTAAATCAAGAACAGTATACAGTGTGTCCGAAATTGGTAGGGCATGGTATCAGGATATTGAAAACTATAAGATACAGAATTTTTTTAAAAAAGCTGTAGTCTATTTAACCGCAAATTTAAAGTCGTTTTGATGATTCTTATGATGATTCTTATGATCTTATTTGGTTTTTGAGATATTTTGAAAAAACCCATTAATATGAGTTTTAGAATAGTGCTGTAACTTTTATTTTTATTTTTTGATATTTTTAGAATACATAAAATCATTATCAGGACAACTTTTTAAGAGCAATGCGTTCATATTGTAATTTCAACGTTTAAGGTTTAAGATATCGTCATTAACTTTTGTTTGTCTTATGTTGGCTATTTTGTTTTTTAGAACATTTTATTTTTTTATAAGGTATAACAATATATACAAATATTTTATTTTTAGGTAAAAAATATTTTTGGTCTGGATTGGCCATAAGTGTATTTGTACGCTTTATAAACCCATGTCCTTAACAAGAACAGATATTTGCCTTGCATCAATGCATGATAATATTTATTAAATTATACCAAGCTGCAAACTTTCTATCAGAAATATTTATTTTTTTATTTAATTTCCATAACTCAACCTAATAACAGACAAATACCAAAATTATCGTCTTTTAATTGACACGAAGACAAGTAGAAAAAGGTAATAATTACAAAAAAGGTAACAAATTAAATAAAGCAGGAATTAAAGGCTACAATTCAAAGTATCGATCTTTTTTCAATGCACATTTGACACTTCAAAGAATTTAAGTACTATTTTTTTTGTGCTAAATTTATTTTGTTATCCACTTTCGAATTGTTCCTAATAATGAAAAAAAAAAGTTTAAAGAAAGCTTACTCTTTGGTTGCAACTTATGCAGAGAATGTAAGATTTTCTGTAAAATATTCTTAAATGTTTATATTTGAAATTTTAATTTATAATCCCCAAACAAGATCCAGCCGTCCCCAAAGTTCGTACCAATTTCGGACACACTGTATACAAACTCATGTATAATAAAATAGAAACTCTTTACACTAATCTTAGCAGCTTAACTAGGCCCGTAATACCCCATTTTACCTTACGGGAATTTTAAAGAGTACGAGCCAATCTGTAAGCCGGGCCTCCGAGAACGACTATATTTTTAATTTTTTTGTTTACCTTTTCATATCTAGCATAATTATTTTAGATTAACTTTAAGTAAACAAGTTACAAATATGTTTAGTTATCTTAGAAAGTTTTATCAACCACAATACGCGGCGATTCCGAAACCATGTATCAAAGGTTAATACTATTTATAAATCCTGTTAAGCAGTGTAAGAAATTATAAAAACAAGTTCAGTTCCAACCAAATGCCTGAGAAGGTCGCAACAGGCTGGTTTACTAATTACATGACTTTACACTAAAAACATACTAAAATGAGTAAACACGGTATTGATGCAAATTGTGTGACTTTAACGCGTTTTCTTTTAGCAGAGCAAGCTAAAGTTCCAAATGCTACTGGTGAACTTACACAACTGTTAAATTCCATTGCAACTGCAGTTAAAGTTATTAGCAGTGCTGTAAGAAGAGCAGGAATAACAAAACTGTAAGTAAATTATGTTCAATTAAAGTAAGAAAACAAAAAATATGTTTTTAAGATCTTAATCCATTTAAAAACCAGTAAAAACGACAAAAACAACCAATAAACAAGTTGGTAACAAAACAGTGGATTTTGCATAGGTATCCATAATGTACTAGGTGACAAACTTTTTAAATCTCTTAACTTTTTATTTTTTATCGTACTAAATAAACAAAAATATCAGGTGGGTGAATTTTGTAGCTTTAAAATCAGTTATTAGATTTTTACAGTCTTAAGATATACAGGGTACATTTTTTTAATGGGACACCCTGTATATTATGTCATCAATAAAAATAATAATATCTTGTCTAGTTAGCTTGATTCCGTAGTATTTATATTTGTCATCAGAATGCTATTATCTCTTAGCATACGCATTTAATCAAAAGAATATGTTTTGTTGTACCCTGTCTATTTAATAGTATTTAAACAAAGGGGTTTACACAGGGTTGTCCAAAAAATTATGGTCAAGGCTATATTTAAATGACAAAAATCACAAAATTTTTGACACGCCTTGTATTTTTAAAAACGGCAGTGTGTTTCTAAACGTGTAAAAAAAATGTGGAAAAAACGTGTAAAAAGTGTTTCTTAACATATAAGAAGGTTTTAAATAAAAAGTAGTTTTCTATACAGGGTGTTTTGTAATTCATGCATTAAATCTTAATGGCATATCCTAAGTCAAAAGCCGTAGTTTCCTATATTAGGCGCGTTCGGGATACGCACTCTTTTCAGTCCGAAAGTTCTAAGTAAACTCTATAATGCCCAGTTTTACAATTGCAATTATTTTTATTTAAAACTGGGCCGTATAGAATTCACTGTACCATATTTAAATAGACTATTTTTCAAGAGAAAAATGGTGCTCCACTGCTTTTTCCTAAAATAAAAATTATTTTGAAAATCCCCATTAAATTTGAGACAAATTTGATTTTTTGACTTTTACCCGAACGATGCATCGTTTTTAAACAAAAAAATAAAAACCACTATGATGCATGACGAATTTGTTAAGAAAAACAAAAATGATTTAAAATTTTAGTTCTTTTTATCATTTTTGTCATTATTTTCGCAAATTCGCCATGCATTAAAGTGGTTTTTATTTATTTCTTTAAAAACAATGTATCTTTTGGGTAAAAGTCAAGGAATCAAATTTGTTCCAAATTGAATGGAGATTTTAAAATAATTTTTATTTTAGGAAAATGCATTTTTTACTTATACATACTTTTTCTTGAAAAATAGGACGTAACTGGTATTTTTTTTTGAAATATTTTACATAAAAATTGTGTTTTGCTGCTATTAAGCAATGTATCAAATACAATCAGAGCGGTTAAAAAATTAGGATAAAAAAATATTTGTTTATCTTAGAAATTTAACACTTGGTATTCCTAAAAGTAAGCATTTTTGGATATATGTTTATATAGAAAACTAGGGCTTATTTTTGACGTAGAATAAGCCATTAAAATTTGATGCATGAATTTCGGGACACCCTATATACACATGGGGCAAAAGTCAACCATTAGGGAGATATCGCGAACTTTTTTACCAAAATAGTCTTTATTTTTTTGCTTAAAAACAAAATGAATATTTACCAAGAGAGCGAGTACCAAGTAATGTCAAATAAAGACATATTACCAATGCCTTAATAGGAGACAGCAGATAACTAGATTTTTTTATTAAAGTTTAACGAAAAAATACAAAAGGTAAAAAAGTTTCTAAACAAACCAATCTATTCATGTTACTGTTACTGCTTTGTTTATGGCGTTGCTGCAAGGCAATTTGCCAGCTCTATGTGGTGGGAAAATCTGGATTTTCGAGCTTTCCGCTCCCAGAAATTCCGGTTTAAAATATTCAAATATTTAAATCAACAACAGCGATGAACTTCTGAACATGCATAAATTGTGGCTGTCAAGCCAGCGGCTGCTACTGTTATCGCGCATAACCGTTACTTTCACTACTGACATTTTTCCGCAAGGCATGCGCACCTCCTCGACCATACGAAGACACCATGTGTTCAACACCAAAACGTAAAAACTTCAGGCTTTAGGAATCTTCACTCACAGCGCTTAGCCCCAGAAGAAAGAAGCCCCAATTTAGCGTGAATCTTTTCTCGATCCCCAAGGGTACAGCTACGCTCGTACGATGCCTTCAATCGCCTACCCGGGAAGTCTATGTAGACTTCTACGTAAACGTGAACCGCACTACTCGAAGACCGCGGAAAGAGTGCAATCTATTCATATCATATCCAAATTTATATTTTTGAGGTTATTGTGTAGGTAGCTCTTTAAATTTGGTTAGCGAGAACGATAGGGATAGTTTATTTTCACCAACTCTTCTTACTTTAAAGAGGTGCAAAAATATTCAGAAAGTTTATTTTTGTATAGCAATATATATTTTTTTAATTTTAACGTACTTTTTTCGCCATTTTGGTACCGCGATATATTCCTAATAGTTAACTTTTGACCCCTTTGTTTATATAGCAAACTATCCTTTATTTTGAACAAGGAATCACCTTCTAAAAGTTTTCACATTTGTTTAGAAACACCCTGTAAATAAATTGTAGCAAAACTTTAAACGCTTGTTACTCTAGAACGACTAAGCTGATTTTTAAAATTAAACGGTGAGGAGTAGAGAATCTAAAGGCCTTTAAAACGAGGTGCTACATGACCCCTCTTTTCGTTAAAACCTTGGCATTTGACCGAAATTATTTCTATGCCAAAAGTAGTCTTGGTGGCACCCTTTTATATAAATTTTACCCCATCTCTATATCTTTTTCCTTTTAAAAGATAAAGGAGGAAAGAACTTTTTTTTAATATTCTCACTGTATGCTTTATTATGATACATTTGTATCGATATTAGACAGTTAAAGCAAGGCCAGTGACGTAAAAGTATTCGTATCAAATGACAGCTATGCATGAGCATTATACATTTTTTCGTCATAAGTAGATATATACGTCCGACGCAACGCTACGGATTTCTACGTTCGTTCAAAACGCAACCTAACGAGCCGAACATTACAACGTATTGGACCAAAGGGACACACGATTGGATTCCGATAGTAAATGGTTTTAATGTTTTGATGTTAATAAATAAACAAATAAATGAGGTTATACATGGTAGAAAATTTATAGTTCATTGTCTTTAAAGTTGATTTGCAACATCACCGTTTACAAAAATTCCATAAAGAAGTTAAGTTAAGTCATCAGTGGTCTACGTCTATAAACAGGGGCTTTAGAAAAAAATATTGGAACTTGTCACATGATTTTCATGTGTTCAAGAGATTTCCCATATATTCTTGGACACCCTCTTTACACAAATATGTGCCGTTAAAGGACGCTGCAGAAAATTGTTTTTTTTCTTAAATACATTATAAGCTGTTTTAACAGTTTGAAAGTTTTCTTGCTGCAAAAATTGCTGCAGAATGCGCGTGTGCGGATCGAAAAATTGCAGCAAGAAAACTTTCATGCAGGAAAACTAACCAGAACTATTATTATTATACAATAGAAAATAAAATATTTTTTATATGATAAATATTAGTAAACACTAAGGACTTATTAAAATGGTGTCTCATACTAAGTAACCCTTTCACAATTGTATTAATTGCTGCTATTCAAAAATGCTTCTTCTTTTCAATATTTATAAATTAAAGCGTTTTTGACAAAAAGGGTCTTTCAATAGGAGTAACTGTTTTTCAATATAGATTTCTTGGTTTCTAATCCATATTTTTTTTAATTTCTTGGCGTTACTGTATTTTGTATAGTGTACAGTTTTATGATGCAGCGTTTGACTTCTTTCGATCGGTTGGACGTTATAAACATATATTACCAAAGTGGTAGCTTAGTTATGGTTAGTTTTTTTGTTTTTTTTTTACTTTACAAGACGGAACTAATATATCACTTATTTTTTTCCTTCAATTTTATAAATAAAGCCAAGAAATTTCTTCTAAATTTCAAATTTTGAAAACTTATTACAAATTTTTGGTACATCCTGTATTATTTAAAAATACATGTTTTATTAACTAGCCATAATAGAACCTATTTAAAGGGCAACCCCTTGGTAATACCTTTGTATAAAAACGATTTATTATACATTAATTTTTCTTTTATTTTGTATAATAAAAAATGGAAAAGGGAGAGGGGCTCCTAAATTTATAATTAAAGTATCTATAATTTTTTTCTCTCTTTTACAGACATATGTGCCCTTAAAGGGCGCTTTGAAAATTGGTTTTTCTTAAATAACTTTAATAGGACTTGGTAAAATTAAATAGGTTTTCACTCTGATAAATGAAGACGTCATTGGATGAAGGTATTATGTCACCTTTTTTTTGTTTTGAGTAATTTAGATTTTAACCTGTTTGGACGTAGATTTTTTGTTTATTTTTTCACGAATTTTAAAGGTTAAAATTGGCAAATATCAATTTATTGCAGTACAATATTAAAAATTAACAAACTATCACATAACATCTTGAATCACTGATGTCTTCAATGATATTGGTTTAGACCTCTTAAAATGGTATCATGGTAAAAATCTGCATTTTTAAGTTTGCCAGCAGTGAACTAACCATAACACAATAGTCCTAATCGTTTTTACACACTGTATAAGGCAATAAAAATCTAAGCTAAAAGGGTACTGTTCGATGTCCATAAATTGAAGCGTTTTACCGTAACAATAGTTTATATTTAGAGAGCAAATTTAAAAACATTAAACTATTCGGTTCCAGTTGGCCTACAAAAAACTAACAAGGAAGGCTTTTTTAATGTAATAAAAAATAACATTGCAGCATTTCGGAGGATTTCATAATATTCTATTATTCTAGGTAATGCATAAAGACAGACAAAATTATTCAATAAAACGCTAGGTATTTAAGGAAAAACTTGTAAAGGGTCTTTCAATAAGAGTATAGTTTTTCAAATAGAGATTTCTCGTTTTCTAATCCATATTTTTTTAATTTCTAGGTGTTATTATATTATGTATAGTGTGCAGTTTAATGATTCAGCGTTTAACACCTCTTGATCGGTTGGAAGTAATAAAAAAATATTACCAAGTGGTAGCTCAGTTGTGGCTACTTAACGTTTATTTATTCGAGAATTGAGTCGCCATCATCCGTACTCTGCGCAGGGTACACGCCGTACTGTGGAAAAGTTTTAAAAGTGAGTTTGAAGGTAAAGTTAACTCATGTTCACCTTTTCCACACAAAGTCGATTGATGAGATAAGGTCACGACATTCGCCATATTGGCTAGCGCGGCTGTGACGTCAAGTCGGGCCATTTTCGGCCATGTTTTATTTTAGGCAGATCAGTGGCGTAGAATTAGGGAGAAAACAAAAATGAACTGTATGTTGTAAACAAAATTTATTCGATTATTTTAATAGGCATAAGCTAAAACAAAAACATAAATGTGGTTTAAATATTGAAAATTAAAAATTATCAAAGTGACGACAGGACGATGAGGTACCTGGCAGAGCAAAACATTTTCCATGGTTCCGTAAGTCAAAAACCATTTTTAAAACTTTGTATACAAGGTGTCCGCTAATGAATGGTACACAGAAAAACCACAGATTCCTTATGCCAAAATATTAAGATTTAACCAAACATACCTAATATCCAAAAGTTTATAATAAGGAAGATACGGGGGTGTCATAGTAAAAAGGAAAAGTAAATTTATTTTGATAATTGGTCCCCCTTTTTAAATATCTTAATAAAACGGTATCTCGGGGTTTTTAAACATTAGCTTTTCAGATCGAATATTAATTTTTGTGTGTAGACTAGAGGGCGATGGGTACACTATTTAAAATTCTCTAAAACTACCCAATTTTTTGTTACTACTCTGTATGTATGTAAACTAGTAAGCTTCTCTATGCTTTCTGCACAAAAAGGTATACTTAGTAAGAATCGGTCTTGACAACCGTTTTCACGTTTTAGTTGTTCAGTGCACCCGAAAGTATGTACCTTCAATAACATCGTATTAGGTATAATGACAACTGCTCAGATATAAATAGCTGATAGCTAAAAACTCCTGGATACCGAGTTTTATTAAAATGTTTAAAACATATCAGAAACAGGGGCGGTCATATCACCTTTTGTGAGGGGGGCCATAGGCCGAGAAAAAGTGTGTGAGGTGCCAAAAAACAAAAATCTTGGCGCTGCTAGAAACAATGAAGAGAAAAAAAAGAAAGGTCCCCTCACCTATTTTTATTGTTGTTTTTTTATTCTTTAATTTATAAAATTACAAAAAACTCTCACATATTTGAAAATCAAAAAAAAGAAGGTCCTAACTTCTCACTTTTCAGTTCCATGATCACCCTCGCCCCTCGGACCAGCCCTGAGAGGGGGCATATCATCAATAAATGCCCAAAATGCCCATATTTTCCATTACATATGTATGAAACACAAATGATGTGGCATTATGTGGCTTAAAGGGGGGACATGGCACCCATGCCCCTTCCCCTATGACCGCCCCTGATCAGAAATTATCGAAATGCATGAATAAAAAATATTAATATCCCTTTAACACCCCGTATCTTCTTTATCATTAATTTTTGGATATAGGTATGTGTGTTGAAATCCTGAATGGGTATTTTCGCATAAGAAATCTTTTCTATGTACCATTAATTAGCGGACACTCATCAGTATCATATGTATATAAAAACACGAATGACTGAAAACTATTCGACTAAACACTATCAAAATCTCTAAAATAAAACAAGTCCGAACCAATAATTTGTGAAGTCTCTAAATTAACCAAAAACATTAACAACTGGAAATCCTTGCAAACAATAGAACCAAAATGAAAATGGCAAATTTCCACAGTTTTTACTAAACAAAGCTTCGACAAGGCACGACTCTGTCATCAGCTGATAATGCTACCAACTTTGAACAGAACTGCCAACCGAAATCGTAATTCTCACACCCTCACGTCCCTGACAAAGGCTATCCCCGGTCTTGCTTATGTCTAAACCCCTTCTCATAAAGAAACTCTGTTTTCACAGTGCGGCGTATAAACTGCGCAGAATACCGATGATGACGACCCAATTCTCGAGTGAATAAACGTTAAGTAACCATAGCTAAGCTACCACTTTGGTAATATGTTTTTATTACTTCCAACCAATCGAGAGAAGTGCAACTCTGCATTATAAAACTGTACACTATCCTAAATACAGTAACCCCAAGAAATAAAAAAAAGGATTAGAAACCAAGAAATCTATATTTGAAAAAAATATCACTCTTATTGAAAGACCCTTTATTTGTCAAAAACGCTTTAATTTATCCGTCCTTTAACGGCACATATCTCTGTAAAGAGGGTGTCCAAGGATATATGGGCAATGTCTTGAACTCATACACTTGAAAATTATGTGACAAGTTCCTATATTTGTTTTTTCATAAAGCCCCTGTTTACAGAGATATGTGCCCTTAAACGACGCCGCCTTTAAGGGCATATATCAAAACCGTTTTTTCAAAAATTGTTTTTTTTATAACTTTTATGAAATGAAATATTTTTTTAATATGATAAATACCATTAGGGGCTTTTTAGAATGGCATCCTTGTAAAACATTTCCCTTCATTAACTCGCCAGGGGTGGATCAACCCTTACACAATAGTGTTAATTATTTTTACACACTGTGTAATAAAGAAATGAAACAGGCATTTTTGGGCAGATTGAATTCTTAGCTAAAAATTATTAGACTCTTGTATTTATTGCCTGCAGAGGTCTTTTTGTTTTAAAAAATCATTAAGTCCGGTGTCGCGTGTAAATTAATTTTTTCCATATGGTTTTACATATACAGGATGTTTTAGAACTATGGAATTAAACTTCTAGGGGTTATTCAGTGCAACGGTAGAAACCATTTGAGTATAGGAACCCATATGTCCGGAAAGGGGTCACTATGGCACTACGGCCCTATGACGCGTAAAAATTTAGAAATACAATAAAGTGTCTCAACATGATTTAATGCATTTAATATTTGCCATTTGTACATAATATTATCACCACAATTAATAAATAAAAAAAATAGAATTATTAGATTAAAAATAAAGCAATTAATAAATAAAATTATAAATTTTTTAAACATTAACTTTGACATTTGGACAATTGTGATAATATCATGTACAAAAAGCAAAAATTAAATGCATTAAATCCTACGTCTGTAGTGCCGTAGTGACCCCTTTCCGGACATGGGTCCCTATACTTAAATGTTTTCTAATGTTGCACCGAATAACCCCTAGAAGTTTGATCCCATAGTTCTGAAACATCCTGTATTAAGTTTATATAATATAAAAATAAATTAAAATAATTTATAATATCAGTCTTTTAAAGTAAATGAAATGTTAATAAAAGTATAAAGTATGAATATGTTAAGTTTAATTTGTGTAATTTCCGATTTCATGTATTCGGCAAAATTTTGCTTAATTCGTAAAATTAGCAGTAGTGTTGCCGATTGCTTGTAATAGGCAAATATTTCAATAAAAATTGCCTATTTTATAAAATATGCACAATGGTTGTTTGATTTTATTACCAACTTATATAATATTATTATGTATTTCTTACCTATTTTAATAAAAAATAAGAAATAAATAACAATTAAATTGTTTTGCAAACAATATATAAACTTGTTTTATGCTTACAAATTGTCACAATTTCGTCGTTACATAACATAACCTTAAATTTGCTTTTAGTAGACTACAGTAAAAAGCACCGAAACCCGTAATTTGATTAGTTGAAAGCACCACAGACCGTCATGCAAAATGTCACATTTGAGGGGTCATAGTTAGTTCTAGTTACTTAAATCATTATTTTTTTATTTCTTAATAAAAACGATATAAGGAAATTAAAAAAAGATTTAACCAACCAAAACGAACCATGACCACCCCAACGTGACAGTTTTATTTAACGGTTCCGGCGCTTTTACTGCAGTCTGCGTTTATAATTATGCTCCTCGATCCTGGTCTCAGGAAATTTATTCAGTGCGTACACATAATCGATGGACTCTTAAAACTAATAGATC
This sequence comes from Listronotus bonariensis, assembly GCA_014170235.1. Lineage (NCBI taxonomy): Eukaryota > Metazoa > Arthropoda > Insecta > Coleoptera > Curculionidae > Listronotus > Listronotus bonariensis. Next base: position 57,252 of record JACEGR010003067.1, on the reverse strand, counting down.
GATTTAATTAAACTAAAAATAACACATAAAAAAAATACTAGTAAAAACCCAATCTAAGTTTTGGTGCCAAATTTACTAGCGCTTTAGAATAAAATTAATTAAAGAAAAAAACACGAAAACTTAAATTATATTGTTCTTCATTTACACAGGAGACTGTTGTATTATAGGTTGTTTTTATAAACATATTTAATAATAAAACGCGATAAATAGTAATAGATTGTTTACGGACTCGCAATCAGCTGGCATTTCTAAAATCCATATCAAAGGTCAACACTATTTTTATTTAGTTTAATTCTATTTTTTGTTTGTCATTGTAATAGGCATAATCTAATCTCAATGATAAGTTAAGCTTGTTCTACACCGTTTAACATTTAATTAAACGGTAATTTTTCTTTACCTAGTAAGTTTACAGGCTATAACTCTATTAAAATCGAGTTAAAATGCCGGATCATGGTATCGACTCCAATTGTGTGACTTTAACTCGGTTCGTTCTTTCGAACAAGCTAAAGTACCAAATGCTACAGGTGAACTTACACAACTTCTAAATTCAGTTGCAACGGCTGTTAAAGTCATTAGCAGCGCTGTAAGACGAGCGGGAATTACTCAGCTGTAAGTAAAGTTTGAACCCTGTAACTTTCTTTTTGTACATGTCTGCATAATTAGTTTAGCCATTACTTGAGTCAGCGTTTACACGTTTTACTTGATACTAGCCACTCCAGAGGTGTCGGCATAGCAGTTTTACCTAGCTTTTTTAAAATTTAAGTTTTGTGGGGTTACCTACATTTAGATCCGTAGTGGCTAGAAGCATTTCATGGGCGTAGTCACGTAAAGGCAGGGGACAGCTGTCCCCTCCTCCTAGCCATGGAAAAAGTAAACAAATTTTTTGTAGATTTTAATTTATACGTAAATTTAGGTACTTAGAAACGAAACCTATATTAAAAATATACAGGACGTTTCCTAATTGCGGTAAAAATAATAAAAAGCGTATTTATGAGCCTATTTTATGCGAATAAAGTTAACATGAACATATGTAAGTCAAAAAATGCATTGTTTCCAAGATACAGGGTGTTAAATTAAAAAAAAATGTGTTATTATCTTAAGTATTCCTTAATCGATTTTATTAAAATTTGATGGTGTTTTGGTTATTTAGGACTGATTTAACCCTAACTTGAATAATTTAAGAATAACCCTAACTCGAATAAATTTAAGAATAATCGATTAAAATAAAAAATTAATGCCAGAGACTTTTACATATTTTTTATATTTTATTTAAAAAATAATTATAAAAAGAGCTTTTTTGATCTTAATTTTTTTATTATGTCACCATTAAAAAGGTCTTTTAAAGATCTTTCGAAAAAATACTGCATTTGATACATCTATCTCTAATAGTTTCGGAAATATGACCATTTAAATCCAAAAATAATAGATATAATTTCCATTTTATCTACAGTCTAAGCTTAGTTCTGGTTAGTAGATAGATCAACCAATGCACATGTGTGTCAAATATCGATATACCAAATTATATTTTTCTATGTTAAAATGAAAAAAAAATAAAACGGGGATCACCTTTAAGAAAAATCCAATATATTATTAATTTTCATGTGCCGCCTCCCCCTAAACAAAATCCTGAGGGGCTTTCCATGCAGTGACGCAAATAGAGCGCTCCCGAGTAGCTCAGGAGCATTTCGTTCTACTTTATGGCGTTCCAGTGACGGAAAGTGTTATGCACCTGAGCTACTCCGTTTTTCTTCCCCTTGCCCCTCATGCACCAACCCTCTTTTGGTTTTTGTGCTTCAAACGTGTTTTTTAGGATTAAGGATGGATTTTTAAAATTATTTATTTAAAATGGAATTAGATATTAAAAAGAGATTATTATTATAAAGCCAAGAAAGGTTAAAAACAACGAAATTTTAAAATTTCTTAAAGTATCTCTTTCCTTGTATAAGGATGCGTTCCAGTAACTAACTTTTTAGAGCAGTTCAAGAGCTTCAAGCCCTGGAGCGTGACGCACAAAAATTTTCGTCACTGGAAAGACCCTCTGGCTACACCAATGGGCATTTTTGGGATTATCAGGATCTCGCACAAATAGGTGTTTTTACGAGCATACGTATTTTAAAATCTAATGGCCAAATAGGAATCTGGCATACCGTCCCTCACGGTGCTCCTTGTACTCCGAACAGGGAAAGCCCAAGGAAAGCCAGGCAATACGCAACAATTATGCCCGATAATGCCGATGTATCATTCAACACACGCGCGTAAACTTTCGGTGACGACGGTAAACGATTGGCACACAAGTGCACAAACCCTTTTTTTTTTTTAATTGGCAATCCAACCAGCTTAGTGAGTTAACATCATTATTAAAACTCTACCAGCGATCAGAATTACTGGAAAATTTTGTCTTTCTTAAACTGACATGGGCTGGTTCTAAATTAAATAAACACAAAAAAACAATACAATCAAGTTACAAACTTTACCTCCTTATATTGCCTATATTAGTAATAAGAAAGGTCTCGCACAGCAATGTATTTGTTTTTAAGGATTAAATGTCTCGCTTTAGCTTTACCAATTAAGTATAAAATTTACAATTCTATAACCCATTTTTTTAATGCCCCTTTTTTTAACGGTCAATTAAAAAAAAACTTTCATGAAACTGATGCATTACTACTATATTTAAGATAGAAATTAACAGATGGAAATATTAAGATTACGGCTGGGCGCCATCTTGGAAAAAAAATTAAATGGGAGGGGGTTGTGTGACACATTATTTTAAAGCTTCTGCCAAGTACTTTATATCCTAAAATATAAATCAAAACCTTCACCTAATACAAAATGGCGGCACTTTAAAAATTACCTGAATACTTGGTTTGGATTGCCATATTTCCGAAAACAATAAAGTTGGACGTACTTAATGTGGTATTTTTTAAGCTCTTTTAAAGATATTTTTAATGGTAATATAATATACAGGGTGCTTTATTAAAAATATATATATACTTTTTTCCTACCCTGTAAATTATCACCAATATTACCATTAAAAACATCACATTAGGTTTATCTAACTTTATTAGTTTCGAAAAGGTATTGACTTTATATTCTAGGGTTATAAAGTACTAGTTTATTATTTTTTTTTAAATTTTGCCCTGTCGCCTCAAATTGTCATTTGTCAATTTCACTCAAAAATATAGTACCTATTTATGCATCGATTTCATATTCCAAAGTTTTACGAAATCCAGTAATTATACTGTGCCCAATGGTTGTGTCGTTTTCCTTCTGATCTGATCCAAAACTCTGGTGCCTTCGGAAATATTTATTTTTTATCAGTGTAGATCAGTAATAAGAAAGCATCAGTTTGTAAATGTTGGATGTTATCTATTGACTTGAGTGAAATATTTATATTTAGCTTAACGCCGATTTTACTAAACTGATTCTTTTGAAGTATTAATAAAAGAATAAATAAATAAGCAATTTATTTAGCACTATTACTTATATCAATGTAGGTTTTAAGTTTATCCGAGGAGCGTTTCTAATGTATGGACGGTGGCGGCGAATAACGATCAGAGTCCATTTTTGCCAATATTAAAATAATAGCACCTTTAAATAGCTAACACCTAAAATAATACATTTTAGTTGCTAGGATAGTTTAGGCAAAAAACTTTATAGTCCTCGAAAAAACAACATTTAAAAATACAACGTGCCTCCTAAAAACGCTCATGTTCCACGCGCTGACGGACGGATATAATAGATGATCCATATTGGTCGAATTTTTACGACATCAAGTTTTAACTTGTGTTAAATAAAATATATATTTTTAAAATTTTATCTTAAATATCTAAATTAACAATATCCGACTTAAAATCTTAAAAAGGTTGGGAAACAATTTACTTAATATTTTTTATTAGGGAACCAATTTACATGGGCCCTTTAATAATTAAAATGTCATTTCATATCATCATAATACCCTTTAAAAAATAACAGCTATATCAGTATTTGAATTATCTTTTTAATAACTAAATACCACGGTAGTTACTAAGGTTTAATTTTTTTAAATAATCTAACAAATGAATAAAATGATCAATATTATTTAAATAATTATTTATTCAATCAAAATAATATTTATTTTGAAGTCAGCAGCGGCTGAGGACCGCCTTTTCTGGGCCAACCCGCACCATTGTTAAATATATTATTTCAATTTTTTAAAACTAATGATTATTACAGTATCTAAAATCACTTTAAACTGTAAATTATTTCTACTTTTTAACAGATTGGCACTAACTATGGATAAATTACTTATAATAGGAGGCCTAAATAAAATTTCAAACATTAGTTTAACTATGGTGCGGGTATTGACCCACCACTTTCGCCACCATCAGCCGCTGCTGGTTGAAGTTTGAATGTTTCGATTACTATATCAATTAATTATATTTAAAAATTCCTTTTTTTTTTGTTATCACCAGTAAAGTGATTTATCTTTCTTTTATTTTTTAAACAAAACATGAAACATATATTTGTTTTACTAGGTTTGGTGTTGCTGGTGAGACAAATGTTCAAGGAGAAGAAGTTAAGAAACTCGATGTATTGGCCAACGACTTATTTATTAATATGCTTAAATCATCCTATACCGTAGCATTGCTTATTTCTGAAGAGAATGAAACTGTTATAGAGGTAATCAATACCTTAGATATTCTTAATAGCCATAAACATATTAGAAATTTAAAAGAAGAAGATAAAAGTTATTTAAAAAAATATTTATTGTATTTTTAGGTTGAAACTGAAAGAAGAGGAAAGTATATTGTAGCATTCGATCCTCTAGATGGGTCTTCTAACATCGACTGCCTTGTCTCGATCGGGTCCATCTTCGCCATTATGAAAAAGAAGATAACAGCATTCCCAACATCAAAGATGCTCTACAGCCTGGAACCAAAGTGGTGGCAGCGGGTTACGCTCTCTACGGTAGCGCAACCATGATGGTACTGTCATTGGGAAGCAGTGTAAATGGATTTATGCTTGATCCAAGTTTCGGAGAATTCATTTTGACTGATAAAGATATGAGAATACCCAGTAGGTATGTAGATATAGACACAGAAATTAAAATATTTCCATTTTGGGTAGTATAAAACGTACTGCATTTGCTTAGGTTATTGTAACTTTTGAAATATTTCTTTTACAAGGGAAATATCTACGCCATAAATGAAGGATACTCACACTCATGGGAACCTGCAGTAAAGGAATATATTGACAATAAAAGAATCCAGCAAAGGGTAAACCTTATAATGCAAGATATATTGGTTCCATGGTAGCTGATGTCCACAGGACAATCAAATATGGTGGAATATTTATTTACCCAGCAACAAGTTCTGCTCCTAAGGGAAAAGTAGGTTGATAAAACTTCAATTAAAAAAATCTTTTTCAACTCGCTAACCATTGTGCAAGTTTTCCTTTGCATGCTTATCCAAATATTAATACAATACGATTACAAAAAATATTTATCGTAACCTCCTTAATAATTTATCTGTAAATGTTAATTTACCCGTAAGGTCCAATATTTGATGAATTTATCATTATTTGAGTAATATACGATATAATTAAAATATTCTGGATAATTGTGGAGGAATGGATCCGAGGGGGGGCAAGAAAGTAAGCCAAAAAAAACTCACTTTTAAAAACATTTTAAACAAACATTCCAAATAAAATGTCACCCCAATAACCATGCATATTTATTCCACCCAATACAAAAAATTGATACATTACATCACAGATAGACTAACCTCTTACATTACTCTTCTGAGGGGATCAAAATGTCCAAAAAGGCCAATTCCTACAAAAAGTCTTTCAAACCCATTCTGGGGAGCGGGGGATTGCCCCCTCCGTACGGCCCTGCTCTTATATGTGATTCACGGGATCAGTTTAATACTTTTATTGGGAAAAGCTACATATGTATATTAAACTTAATTTGCAAAATGGAAAGAAACTTATCAAGTAAATTATTAACAACCATATAGTCGGTGTTTTTCTTAAGAATGCATTATAACTTACAGTAAACGGTTGTATTGATATACTAATTATTCCATATCGAAATTCAAATAAATGAGAAAAAATTATCAACAAATTCAAAAGTGATTTTATGTAGCGTGGATATGTCTTGTTTTGATTTATTTTCATACTTTCATATTGATTTTTGACAAAGCCCTGTATCATTAAACACGATTCAAAGATGTGAAACGATCAAAATAATAAAATAGATTTTATAAATTTAAAAAAACGATTTTTGATAAAATGTGAACATTATTAAGAAAGAACACTCCTCAGTTTTATTATTTTATTAATAAGGTTTTCTCTTTAGCTCCGTCTCCTTTATGAATGCATACCAATGGCTCACATTGTTCAAACTGCTGGCGGGTTGGCATCGAACGGAAAAATTCCCATTCTAGATGTACAGCCCCAAGGACTTCACGAGCGATGCCCAATTTTCTTAGGCTCGAAAGAAGATGTTGAAGATGTACTGGAAATTATAAAGAAGCACGAAAAAATTAATTATATCAAAAGAGTACAAATTATTTTTAGTTTGTTTTGTTTCTTAAATGGTAAACAGATTTTTATATTTTATAATGTTAAGTATGCCACTAATAGGCACAACTGAGTAATATACCGTTGTTAATTTTTTTTTGCTATTTTTATTTACTTTATGAGTTTTAAAAGGAAAAAAATCAGACTATACCCAATTATCAATGCATGATCCAAATCACGCAAGTAGGCTGCACAAAAATTATGATATAAAATCTTATGATATTCTTTTACTGCAACTAAGATTCTCAGTTTTTATAAAAAGTGAGACATGGTACCCACATCAAATATCTCCCAGATGATATTGGTCAAAAAAGGATACTTTAAGTGAGTTCGTTTATTACTAATCTGTTACCTCGAAACGCCCGACTGTCAAATTTTTCGTTCGTTTAGTACATCTGAAAGCTTGACCAAATCTGCTCTGTGTTCGATAATTGAAGATCTGAATGCTCGGAGCTAGCTCGGATCGCCTCAAGCCAAATCGCCGAGCGGACAGATCTAAAAATTTTTATGTCAAAAATAGAAAACGCAAAATCAGGTACATTTATAGGTTGGAAAACAAGAAATTTCAAAATATTGTCATTTTTTCAAAAAAGACATGGAATCAGAAGATTTAGTTGGTTGTACTGTATTCTTGTAAAATTTGCGAATTTGTTTGCATTAATCCCGAAGATATGACAGATCACGTAAATGGCCATTCATTCGCAAGTAGGTCGAACTGTCAAATGTTTTAGAACGCGTTCGGTAACTGCTATCAGCTCTGTTAGCTCCAAAGGGACGTGACTTTTTCTCTGCATCTGCTCGCTCTGCTAGCAATTTCTTAAACGAACTCACTTTTTGATAGAGAATTTTTTCTTTTGGTGTCTGCGCGAAAATCTAAATTTTAAAAACAGATTTTTTTGTCAATTTGATTAAATTTCATCGGCCAATCATAAATTTTGCAAAAATATGCTCCTTTTTCTAATAATTAAGGGCGGGGGCAAAACCAAAGTATTTTTTTTCAAAATAAAAACTTTCTTTACCAAGTTGTTCTTCGTAAGGCCAATGGCATCTGGTATATATTAAAATAAAACGTGTAGTAAATGGTATGAAAAGAGAAAAGTTTTTGCATTTATTTCACTCTTTGGTTAGTTCCGGTTTAATCGGAAACTACTCAAATTTTAAATTTTTAAATAAAACACACTGTTTATTTTAACATTTTTGGATTTCAGACAGAATTCTAAATGGTAATTTGATATTTTAAGAAGTTTTTACGCCTATTTAATTTTTGAGAGCAATTTGTATTATTGCATCTAGGTGACTATTATCCTTTATTTATGGCTTTAGTTTTATTGCAAATATATTGGTATTTCCAATATTTTTACTTGCTTTTTAACAGCAGATAAAAGTATAAGCTTGATATGCCCCACAAATTTGTAAGTTTTTATTTTAATCAAACTTTTTTCCGTTACTTTAATAAATTCGCCGCAAATATAGCAAAAAGAGTCAGCGGCTCTTTTACATATTCTCGAAGCAATTTTTTACAGATTAATACAGTGAAAAAATATAAAATAAGTTATTTCGCTGTAATGTGCAACCACATACTGTCACTTACTCACCAGCGATGCAAAAACACTACCCTCCCACTTGTACCACTCTTACGACAGCAATTAATAGCCCGCCACAACCCACATTAATTGGGAGCAAAATCAATAATGGTCAAATTGCTAAAACTTCTTAAAAAGCAAATATTCCTCTAGGCATATTTCCGGAGTTGCTCCAGGACGCCGTCGACAAATTATTTCCGATAATGCGGATAGTCTGTTTGACGCTTCGAGCATAAGTTTGACGCCAGGTGCGTTTACCCTCGATTTGGTTGCGCACAAACCTGTTTTTTCGCCCATGAAATGTAACTTTTGTTTCGCGCAGGTAATAACATTGGCAATGCATCGAGATAAGTGGTGGGCATAATCGCATTATTTCAATAATCGAATTATAATTCTAATTAATAATAATCGTATTTACTTTTTCGTCTGCCTATCGTAACTTCATAACCATAACATTCATAATATAACGAATATGCATTTTTTTGTTCATTCAAATTAATCACGATTCGAATGCTTGGCTTGACAATCGATATGTATAGCGATTCCGATTATACCAAGTACCTATAGACGTAAACGTATCCAGGGGCGGTCATATCTAGGGGGGCATGTTTTGACATGATGGAAAGGGCAAACATGGACAGGAAATTTTTAAGAAATATTTGTTTTACTGATGAGTGCACATTTACGTTAACAATGAACCCAATCATCAAAATTACCGATACTGGAGCAAAGAAAACCAACACAGATTTGTCGAAACGAGGACGCAATATCCACAGAAAGTAAATGTTTGGGCGGGATTTTCGGACAACATATTATTGGACCATTTTTTCTTAATCAAAATTTGAATGCAGAACTTTATTTGAAACTACTCGAAGAACTAATTTTACCCGCTTTAAATGATGTATCCAGGGAAAATCAGGAAATTTGGTACCAAATGGATGGCTACCCGGCACATAATACCCTGGCTGTTCGGGAATATTTACACAATGCTTTTAATGGAAATGTTATTGGCCCACATCACACCATACATTGGCCAGCCAGGTCTCCTGATATTTCGCCAAATGACTTCTTCCTCTGGAGCCATTTAAAAAGCATGAGATACAAAGGATAAAAATTACTCTAATCTAGATGAGTTAAAAAATGCTATTTCTGCAGAATGCAATAAAATTTCAATTTACCAGTTAGCCAATAAGAAGACAATTTTATGAACGTCTGGGTTATTGTCTATAGCAGTCTATGGAGGTATATTTGAAAATTTTCTTAAACCTTAAGTTTATTTCCAACATATTAATTATTGTAATAATATTAATAATTTATTGAAGCATGTAAATATTATAAATGTCATAAGTTCTTGAAATTTGTTACTCTACCCAGCAAACACTATTTGCCGGCAATATACATTTTTCATATTGGCATTGATGGTAAAGCATTGGCAATTGGTGGCAATATTGTGCCAACATCTAATACGCATTAAAAAGTTAACCCTAAATAAACACTCAATTGCCAATAAATCTTACATGCAGGCAATTTGCCGGCAAGGATACAAAAATGGCGGCATACCAATCCTGATTAAATAAAGCATGCCTTTTTGTTCCAGGCAAATAAATATTGGATTTTTAAGGCAAACCTTCAACGCATATTCATACTTTTCAAACCATATTATTAACATTGGTATTTAACTAACATTCGAGCAGTTTTTTTGATTTGTTTTATTTATAATGGCGGCTAAACAACATTATTTTATGTTTTTTTGAATAATTTAAAGGAAATGGCCTTTTCCTAACATTTTTTGATACAAATCATGCAAATAAAAATTAAATCAAACAAAATGTTTATTATGTATTTTTGAGAGAATAAAAATAAAATGATGGTAAAATTAGCTAGGTTAATTTCAACGATTTCGACCGAAGGTGATAAATTCAAATTTTCCGCTTGTGCAATTGTTTTCTACGTGGTTTTCTAGCTTTTTAGTTTCTTTTTTAAAGAAGAGTTTTTAATAGACGTAAATAAATGTATTCATTACCTAATTAGTGTGTGTTGTGTAATTAATTAGTGATGGCTAGTTAGGAAGGCGGGTTATTCAAGTAGACTGTTAGGAGCTGTAAACATTTTGTTTAAAACCTTTTAAATTTGTAGTTACCTAAAAAAATTATATGAAATCAGGGAGTAACCTTATTAAAAGTTTTAAAGACGTGTTAATAAGAAAAATTTTATATATTTAATAGTTTTTTTTTTGACATTTAACTCCTTTAAAATATTTCTCCCTATGTTTTGGATCTGAAAATTGAGTGTAAGTGTCCTTTAAATACTTACTATTTTAAAGTGTTTTCTTTTGATTTACTGTCTTTTTTAATTTTATTACATACCTACTCTTTATTTTTTTTTGGTTTATTGTAACGGTATAAAAATTTATATTATGTAATTTTTTTATTGATGAAGTTTTCCTGCCTTTTTTTCTCATTTTTTTCGATTACATAATTCTAAATATGTTGTTTAACTTTTGGGACATTCAACTTATAAAACTTGCAATACTTATAATGATAAATGCCATTATCCTAAACGCATTTTTTCGCCAATAACTTATTTATGATGGATGCCATCATCCTAAACGCATTTTTCCATCATAACTTATTAATGACGGATGCCATCACATTTTCTGCAACACGTGGCCCAATAACGACCAATTGCCCATTTTGATGTCTTTTGATACCTTTTGCCAATGCCTTGCCGGCAAAACATGTTATATGGGATATTTTAAATGCACAATTTTTTTCCTTAAGGGACCACTATTTCACCAATTTTTTTTGCAAAGTTTCAAGGCTTGCCACATACTTTTCGGGACTACCAAGACTACAGCCCCCTAAGAACGGAAGCAAATTTCGCCTATGTATGCCGCCATTTTTGTATGCTTGCCGGCAATTCGCCTGCATGTAAAATTTATTGGCAGTTGAGTGTTTATTTAGGGTTGACTTTTTAATGCGTATTAGATGTTGGCATAATATTGCCACCAATTGCCAATGCTTTACCATTAATGCCAGTATGAAAAATGTATATTGCCGGCAAATAGTGTTTGCTGGGACTATATATACAATTTTTAACACGCTTTTATTAACTTGGGTTGTAACTATCCATCTATCTATCTATCTATCTATGTAACGGAATCTTTGAGCCTAATTTTTACCAACTTCCAGCTATTCGATTTCTTTGAAACTTTGCACACGTGTCAAGGACCGATGAAGATGCAATAATTTAAAAACAGTATCCCGTTATCTTTTTTTGAATCGCCAGGAAAAAAAATCCATTATATTATAAAAACAACACCTAGGATGCCATCTGTTGGCAACATTTCAAACTTTGCTATTAAATGAAGAAGAAATTTTTAGTTTTTACACAATTTGGTTAGTTGCACCATGAGTGTTCAATTTTTATGAACAATAAAAATATAGGGTTAGTTGCACCATTAGTTCAAGGATTCCATAATAAAAATTACATTATGTGTAATGTATACATAATACATAATGTGCAATTAATAAAAATTAACATTCTTTTTTGGATCGCCAGGAAAAAAATTTTCCTTTATATTATAAAAATATAAAAACAACACCTAGGTTGCCACCTGTTGGCAACATTTCAAACTTTGCTATTAAATGAAGAAGAAATTTTTTAGTGGGTTGCAATATATTGGCAACGGTCCAAACATTGCCTGGATTGCCATCTGTTGGCAAAATTTCAAACTTTACTACTTAATGAAGAAGAAATTTTTAGTGAGTTGCAATCTGTTGGAAAAATTTTAAAATTTGCCACTCTTGTTCATTAAAAAATTTTTCGCCATTTTGTCAAGAGTAGCAGAAACTAAAAAATGAAAAATAATTAATAGTTTAAAAACTAAAAAAACACGCTTTTATATGCAACCGAACTAAAAATTAGAAAATAATTTTTCATTAAAAAAATATTGTCATTTCATAGTAAAAAGCGTGGGGTGATAAATATATTAAATGTTATAATTATTATATTTGCAAATATCTATGATGGAAAAGTTATGAAAAAATAGTAAAATGCACCCCACGCTTTTTACTATGAAATGACAATATTTTTTTAATGAAAAATTATTTTCTAATTTTTAGTTCGGTTGCATATAAAAGCGTGTTTTTTAGTTTTTAAACTATTAATTATTTAGATTTATAGATGGCCACATTGCCAAAACTATAAGAGATAGACATATGAAATGTGGGATTTTCTTAAAGCTTTTTAAAATATCTATTTAATAGTGATGTACTATACAGAATGTTTTATTTAAAAAATGCGGGTTTACTATTAAATTCCCGAGCATGGTAACAACCCAATCTTAACTCAGCGTTTGACGGTAAATATCTCTTAAAGGAGTGACTTAATCTTAAATTCGTAAAAGAACTTTTTGTTGAGCGTTAAAATTCCCATCAGAATATGTAATAAATAATTTTTTTAAAATCTATTTTTGTCTGAAAAAAAAAAATTAAAGTAAAAATCCCATGTTATTTAAATGGGAAAAAACAACATTCGGCATTTCGGCACGGTTTAAATCAGGAATTAAAAGAATTTATACATTGGATAATTTTAGGGGCGTTCCCTAAAAAAATCGATTTGGAAAATAACGGACACCCTAATATTCATGGGCATACAAGATACAAGAAACAATAGGGCAATGTTTTTTTAATTGGTGTTATATTTTCCTATAAGCAATTATCTAATAACAACTTATGCCTTATTAAATAACGTTTATAGCCAGTCTAATAAATTTTATACTAAAAAAGTGTTTTTGAAAAGTTCAACACACTGTATCTTAAGAATGAAAAATTTGTAAACTTATGTTTATTGAACTTTTTTCATAAATTCCCTCATGAACTAACTCTTAAAATTAGGAAACTAACTGTATATCATTACCCTATACTTTGGGCACTTATTAATAATTATAATTATTATTATCTCGGACTTTTGAAACCAATAAAATTCCTTTTTTATTGTGGCAACTAGGGTTACTAAGTTTAAAAATCAATGAAATACATTTTTTGTTTAGATGTTTTTCTCAACTTATAAAGCCCTAAGAACAGATCTAGGTATAGATACATTTAAAAATGATAAAACAAGAAGTTATACAGGGTGTTTTTACACAAATGCGGAAAATTTTAGGATGTGATTGCTTTTTAAAAATTAAGTGTAGTTTGCTTTATATACATGGGATCAACAGTCAACCATTAGGGAGATATCATGAAAAAATTGAATTTCTTTATTTTTAATCTTAAGAACAAAAAAAAACATTGTGTTTAGTGTACTACTGAGTAATGCCATATGAAAAAATATAACAAATGCTTTAATGGATGACAGAAATATTTTTTTTTTCAAAATAAATTTCCCAGTCCTGATACATTAAATTTAAATTTTATTTTAAATCAGTGAGTTTAAGGAAGAGTTAAAAAGTTTTTAAATACATCAGGCTATCAAATTTTTTATTTTTCAAGGTGATTGCAAAAATCTCTGTTTAAATTTGGTTAGGAAGAAAAGTGCAAAAATATTCAGAAAGTGTATTTTTATAATATCAATATTTTCGTACAATTTCATTATTGTAGGGCATTTGTTTTTCAGATAAAAATATAAACTTTATTTCTTTGCTATTTTTGTACCGCCATATCTTCCTAATGGTTGACTTTTGACCCCATGTTTATAAAGCAAACTATCCTTTATTTTATACAAGGATCACCTTCTAAAATATTTTGCATTTGTTTAGTAATACCCTGTATAAAGTGTTAATTTAGGGGCAAAAAAATTTAATACTAATGGGCTAAGATTCTGTAAGAAATTATTTTTTCTTCTAGAAAAGGAAACATTTTAGAGTAAAGTATGACAGAGATAAATGCCCAAAAAGACACATAAAGTTTTGTCCCTTTTCTTTTTAACTTCAGTTCATATTTGATATAGATGAACATGACCAAAAGGGAGTTATAGAACCAGTAATCTGACATTTATTATGCATTTATCATGATACAAGGAGACCTCTTTTCTTATGTTTTTACAGAATTACAGCTCTGGTAACTTTAATGTTCAATAAATAAACAAATAAAAATAAATATCACTTTTTATATAAATTTTTCTTTCAATTAGGTATTACTTATTTTATTTGTTTAATAAATTCAAAACACATTGTAAATATTTATAACATAACTGCCATAGGACTGCTCTCATTTTTCAAAAGAGTTTCTTTAAACTGAGGTTTCAAAACTTCACATAATTTACTTATATGATCTTGCTGAAATTTTAACTGCTTTAAGGTCTCTTCATATTTTAAAGACTGAATATTTATTGTCTCAATAGTTTGCTCTATACAAGAATTAGTTGGGCTGTGTAGCTGCATTGCCTTTCTTTCAAGTAACATGGCAACACCTTTAAAATACTCAGTTAAACTCAACTCCTTCCTATCAGTGATTAAATGGCAGATCTCATTTGGAATAATAAGATTGTCTTCATTATGTTCCAACGACAGCTTTGACCCACTAATATACTGTAATAACTTTTCACTAGTTTTAAATAGTTCTTGTAATTCAATAATTTTTTGAAGTTGTTCTTTTAAAACAACCAATTTATCTTCTAAGCTTGATACTGATGGATAGGATGGATACTTTACATTAAATTCTTCTTGAGTTTTTTCCAATTCTATTTTACTTTTCTGAATTGATTTATTAGCTTCTGTTAAACTTTTAGTTAGTTGTTCCGCCTCACTACTCATTTCCTGATGATGTTTATTAAAATCCTGTAAAAATTCCTTTGTTTCACTTTCTATTAGCTGGGTTTCTTTTTTTAAGTTACATAACTGGGCTTTAGTAACAACAGACAAGTTTCTATGTGGTTTTAAATGATATAATTGACAATTATTGGACTTTCTAAGGTATTCGTAAAGAACAAGTTGTGATATTTTTAGCATAAATTTTGCAAAACGAAAACCTCCAGGCGATATGACACTAGATGGCTGGCACTGTGGAATATCAGCATTTTCATAGGATACATTTAATTCATTTATGTAGCCAACCAATTCGCTCCTAAATTTAGCCTCTTTTTTAACATCATATATAGGCCAAGATGGCAATTTTTGTTTAGTAAGTTCCGGATTTAAAATATTTAAAAGATAGTGTATTACTTCAAAAAATGCCACTTTGTTGTTCTTAACAAACATGTCTCTACGGAATACCGTATCAAATTCTGGTGTTGTGGGAAAGACAGCTGATAAAAGAGCTAAATTATTGTATAAACTTTCATGAACTTTATTTTCTGTTTCTTTGTGCTGCTTAAAAGAATTCCATGTTTTACTACTCCTAAAACAAACAAAAAAGAAGACAATTTAATCTGTTTTAATAATTCACCTTTATACATACTTTAAAATCGACAACCCTAGAAAAATCAACAGTGAAATACATTCACATTTTACCAATTTGACAAATAATTTAATTTAGCTATGAACAGGTTAAAATAAATTTAAATGAATTATTTACTATTAAAAAATAAGAGAAGGAAAAAACTGTTAAGTTTTTAAACTTATAAAAATTGTTATTTTATTTGACAGAGTTTCTTAGGTTAAGAGTCCTTCTGTCAAAAGATTCAGGCATCTTTTTCCACGGTTTAAAAGGTGTAACCAATTCTTACAGAAAGTTATGACGTCTCCAAAAATATATATAACATCATACAATTATTAGACGTTTGACTTAATAATACGCATTGGCAGGCAGAAAAGCATTTCTTACTAACACAAAACAAGAAAATTTCAGCCAGCTTCCAAAACACGTAAAATTGGCATAAAACTGTCACATCTGTAAAAAATTTTTGTCGGTGTAAGTGTAATGTTACATTCACAACCAATTCTGAAGTTCAAATTGACATTTAATCATTGTTAAACTTCACTATCAAATTTGGATTTGACAAGTGAAGTTTAACCAATTGTTTAAATGTCAATTTTGAAATTTCCAAATTGGTTGTAAATGTACACTTGGGTGACGTTTCGTAAGTTAACCACGGTTCTTGGTTTTTTTCGGTTTCCGTTCCGTAACCTTACCATTTATGAAATCTGGTTAGATTATGAAACGCGGTTTCTTAACATTTTGATGTCACCGGTATTACCGCTGGTAATCTTGGTTAACATACGGAACCTTACCTAAATGTAAATGTAAAAAATGACACACAAATTAATCTATCCTTTTATAGCATTTTTCAATGGTTTTAAAACAATATACTTATCTCTAGTTGTCGGGCGGGCGTATGCATCGTACTTATTAAAAACGTTTTTCAGTCTTTTCTTGTAAACTTTTTACATGGCAAGTGAAATTTTTATATTGGGTGTAAACTAACGTACATATTGACTCTAAAAAATAAAAATCATAGTCATAATCTAAAAATTTATTGGGCTGTGACGCAACGGTTTGAAAACCTACATTTCTTGATTCTCATATTTAGGTCAAATTTTCTTGTTAACCGTATTCGTCGGAGTGGTTCAAACTGTATTCGAAAATTAGGATATAAATATGAGAATCAAGAAAATGCAGGTTTCCAAACCGTTGCGTCACAGCCCAATAAGCTTTTAGGGCTTTTAGGTTATGAATATGATTTTTATTTTAAGGGTTAATATGAAGATATACAAATTTTTCACTTGCCATTGACATTTATGTTAAAAGTTAAAAAAATGATCAAAAGAAAGGTTTTAATTAGTTCAATGCATGTGCCTGCCAGGACAAAGATTACTATATTGTTTTTAATCCATTGTCCGAGATGTATTCAAACTTATCAATTTTAGGCGAAGAACCAATTTAAAAACGGTATTTACCAATCGTGTTATGTTGACGTTTAAACAATGTATCATATGTCAAAGTTGTCACCAATTATAACCGCGGTTATAATTGGTTGAAGGCCTAAAATCGATAACTGTTAAATACGTGTCGTATATGACGTCACTGTTTAGCAAGAAAATGTAATGTTTTGAACCGTATTAACAACAAAAAGTGGCTTTATATTGTCATTTATTTTTTGAATACGGTTTGAACCACTGAGACGAATACGGTTAGCAAGAAAATTTGATTCTTTTTCGATGGTTTCTTCCCTGTTTATTATGACTATTTTATGACGTTAATTTAAATTTAAAAATTTGCCTTCATTTATTTGAAGCAGTAAATTCTTTATTTAGCTACCTTTTTAAAAAGTACCAATCATGCTTGCAATCATATTTTAAAATTGTACGGTTATTATTGAAATCCAATGTCTATAATATTTTTAGATCTTTTATGAATCTATTATTTTATTATTTAATATTATGTTTATAGTTGACAAGAATGCTAAAAGTTATTGTTGTCAATACCCTACATGGACAAGATAAATAAAAAGCGAGAGTAAAGATTATGGAGCAATTGGATGATTTATTTTCGAAAGACGGTTGGGTTATTACGAAGAACATTGATGGCAAAGCAAAGGTAGTTTTGTGGCAGTCTTATTATCATGTAGCAAGATTTAGTTATTAAAGCCTTTATTTAGCAAAATTTAGTTATTGGAGCCTTTAGAATGCAATGACTTTCCTAAATTTATTTTCTTTGAATACACTTAGTGTGAAGCCAGATAGGCATCTCATGGCAGCGAATGTGTTAATTTTAAAAGCTGACAATATAATTTGCTAACTATCAGTAATAGTAAATATTTAAGAATAAAAGATAAAAGTATGATTACGAAGTGGTATAAATCAGGCCTGGTTGTGTTAAAATCAAAAGCTATGATTAAAATAATAATTGAGGACCTCCAAATCAAAATGCAGTTTTTGATAAAACTAAGATACTCTTAAATCTTATAATTTTTACTCAGCATTTTATTATTTTTTTTTACAAGGTTTTGTAATCCAAATATATGATAATATAGACGTATATAAATATTAAATATGTCAAAAAATAAAACTATAAAGTTTACAGATAGAAAATGTGCAGTAAAAAGGTTTTCTAAAACTTGGGTTTTATGAAAAACTGCGTTTTTATTTGGAGCTCCTTAATTATTGTAATAGATATAATACCCAATGTAGATTCTATTTTTACCTTTTCAGTTAGCTAATTGCAATAATGATGAAACAAATCCTTTTACCAAAACACGTGACAATTGGGTTACATTAAATGAGAGTTCTCAATCAACCGAAAGTGAACCTGGTAAATGTGAGCCAGAGAGAGCTATGAAGACCCAATTTCTCAAATTTATGTTGAAAAATAGCCAAATAGATGGTAATACATCAAGTGTAATAGGTAGGTCTTAAAATGAGAGACCTTGCTCATCCAGAAGGAAAGTATCACAACTCTTAAAACAATTTTGTTTAGAGAAAAATATAATTTTTTAAATTATAATTAGCTGTTAGTTTTAAACTGTTTTTAATTATGTAAGTAACAAAGTAATGGTTTTTATAGCCAGTTTAACTACTTAACTAAAATTATGCATTTTCTGACTTGTGTCACTTTTCTTCCAGATGAGCAACCTGTTTAAAACTTATCCCTTGCCAATACATTTGCAAATATATTTTGTCAATAATTAATAAGAAAATACACATTGTCATTATTCTTTGTTTTTAACACGCTTTATTAACTTGGGTTGTAACTATCAATCTGGCTATGTAACGGAATCTTTGAGCCTAATTTTAACCAACTTCCAGCTATTCGATTTCTTTGAAACTTTGCACACGTATTAAGGAAACATGACAATGCAATAATCTGCAAACAGTATCCCGTTATCTTTTTTTGGATCGCCAGGAAAAAAATTCCATTATATTATAAAAACAACACCTAGGGTGCCATCTGTTGGCAACATTTCAAACTTTGCTATTAAATGAAGAAGAAATTTTTAGTTTTTACACAATTTGGTTAGTTGCACCATTGGTGTTCAATTTTTATGAACAATAAAAATATAGGGTTAGTTGCACCATTGGTGTTAGCAAAAACTAAAAACGAAAAATAATTAATAGTTTAAAAAAGCTAAAAAAACACGCTTTTATATGCAACCGAACTAAAAATTAGAAAATAATTTTTCATTAAAAAAAATATTGTCATTTCATAGTAAAAAAGCGTGGGGTGATAAATATATTAAATGTTATAATTATTATATTTGCAAATATCTATGATGGAAAAGTTATGAAAAAATAGTAAAATGCACCCCACGCTTTTTACTATGAAATGACAATATTTTTTTAATGAAAAATTATTTTCTAATTTTTAGTTCGGTTGCATATAAAAGCGTGTTTTTAGTTTTTTAAACTATTAATTATTATACATTGTTTAAGTTTCTAATAATTTAAAAAGATTTATGTTTTTGTTTTATTGGGTACCTCTATTGTTTATTTCTTTAATAAAAGCAAATGGAGTTTCCTTTTAAAAAGACTTAATTTTTAAAAACAACAAATGGTCAGTGGGTAAATAAAATTGCTAAAATTTTATTTGGAAGTACTTATGAAAAAAAATTAATTAAAACCATTAAAAAAAATAACTTTTGTCTGTAAATGTTTCAATAATAAGATACAGGGTGTTAAACTTTTAAAGAAACTGAAACATTTCGAAAACATTTATTTTAGTAAAAATTGTTAGACTGGATATATACCCCTTTTAAATAAGTATTTATTGTTGTTATAACATTATTACTAATAAAAAATTCCAATACCTCATTTTTAAAAGAAAAAGTTGCCACAAGTGGATTTTTTCTTAAATAAACAATATATGAGAAAAGAGAACATGAGGCTGTATTTTTATTTTTGAAAAAACTTGACAAATTTGTGTGAATGTCATCTAAAATTGAATCTCTAGGATTTGAAATCGCGGCGGTCATTTGGCTGATATTATTTTTAAAATCTAATGTAATAAAATATGTTTTAAAATAAAGATACAGGCATTGCAGTATGATTTTCATAATTTGTTTTATTTTCATTTAAAGATAAAGCGCTAAGAATGGAAAACCTTTTACTACTTAAAACAAATACTATATTCACTAAGTTTAAAGATATATTGTAAGTAATGTTAACAGTCTAAGTTTTTTTATACATATTTTTGTGGTTTAGTTTCTGATTTAATAGGTACAATAGGTAAATATACTAGTATTTCTACCCATTATATTAAATTTTTATGTTGCAAAGTGTCTTTATAGCTAAACTGTAACACAAAATTTGGGTGTAATAGTATATGGGATGAACATGCTTACATGGGACAAGCATGCTTACATGGGACAGGCATGCTTACATGGGATAAGCATGCTTACATGGAACAAACATGCCTAAAGCACTCGCCTGCGGCTCGTGCTGCAAAAGTCATACTCCTGGAAAATAAGTATTCTGTGTGAGTCGCATACCATACTGTTTCTACGACTTTCTTTCGTTTTCGATGAGCCAGGCGAATAAAGGTGTGGCTGATTTGGATGGCCATATTTCCAAAACTAATAAAGTTAGGTGTACCTAATGTGGTGTTTTCTTAAAGCTCTTTTAAAAATCATTTTAACGGTGATACTGCTGATAATATACAGGGTGGAAAATTTTTTTTTTTTTAAGTTAGTATATTATATTACAATGAAAAGATCTTAAGATGAGCTTTAAAAAAATACCACAATAGGTACATCTAACTTTATTAGTTTTGGAAATATGGTCATCCAAATCAGCCACACCTTTCAGTTCACCTGGCAGGTACTTGTGCTCATCGAAAACGCTTGTTAATTTTTTTTCAAACCTTACTATAAATGAACTAAATCCTAGAAATATTTCAAGCTTACAGCTCCAAGTTTTTGTTTTTATTATTTTTAAAACTTTTAAAAATATACAGGGTGATGAAGTGCACGGCTGATGCCTGCCAGTTGATGATTTTCGTACTTAGTATGCTATGACTCATCACTAAACAAATTGTTAGCCTTACAGGTCTAACGTTACTCAAAGGGTTCACTACGTCTGGGACTATACTCAATACTCAATACTCAATACTCATTTATTCATGTCATACAAAAAGTTTTTGTTTACATATGTCAAAAAGAAATATAAAATAGATACAAACTACATTTAAAAACTACAGATTAAAATTGAAAACTAAGAAATTCGTCTAACGAATAAAAACAATTAGTTACTAAAATATTTTTCATTTTTTTATAAAATTTATCTACAGGTAACTGTTTTATGTCATCTGGTAAGACATTAAAAAGTTTGATTGCCCAGTATCCAGGTCCATCCTGGCACCTTCCCAGACGCCAGCAGGGCAGAACGAGGTTTGCTTTGTTTCTGGTATCGTAGTCATGCACATTATCATGGGTTAAGTAGGTGTTACTTTTTTTTATGTATAAAAGATTTTCAAGGATATACAGACATGGTAGTGTTAAGAGTTGATAACGTGCAAAGGCCCCCTACAATCATCCCGATATCTTATACCAGCCAACACCCTGACAGCTCTCCTCTGCAGAGCAAACAATCTATGAGCCCCCGATGAATGACCCCATGCTAGGATCGCATATGATATGTGTGTATGTACAAAGGCAAAATAGGCAGTACGCAGGATCTTCTGCGATACACTTCCCGAGAGGCCCCTAAGAGCATATATACCCTTGGATATCTTAGCACCAACTTTGGTTGTGTGGGGTCCCCATTGTAATTTTGTATCCAGGGTTACTCCGAGAAATTCCGCCTCAGTTATTCCCTCCCACTCGGTCAGTGGGCGCATTGCAAACAGCATCTGCTGGGTTTTACTTTCGTTTAAAAGCAGTCTGTTCGTGCAAAACCAGAGGTCCGCCCCCGCCTGTGCATCCTCAGACCCTGCAAGCGACTGTTCCAGGGTACTCTTAGATTGAGATATAGTTGTATCATCAGCAAAGAGAGTAAATTGGACCTTGCTGTTACTGGCAGGTAAATCATTTATATAAATTAGAAATATAATTGGTCCCAGTATTGAGCCTTGGGGCACACCTACATCAACTACTCCCTCCGCCGATGTAACATCCCCCAACTTTACCCTTTGACGCCTATTTCCTAAATAAGATTTTATTAAATCTACACTTCTCACGTCAAAATTGTAGGCATAGAGTTTTTGAAACAAAATGTTGTGGTCAACACAGTCGAAGGCCTTGCTCAAATCACAGAACAAGGCTGCGGTGTATTGTTTTTTGTCAAAAGCTTCCATTATTTGAGAGACAAGATCCAGAATACCCATAACAGTGCTTTTGCCCTTGCGAAAGCCAAATTGGTGCTTTGTAAACAGTTGGTTACTCTCAAAGTAACCAACCAGTCTCAGTGCCATACACTTTTCAAAAATTTTTGATAATATAGGCAGCAGTGATATTGGCCTATAATTTTCTGCTTGATTGGTATTACCCTTTTTGAAAATCGGTGTCACTAAGGCTATTTTTAAGACGTCGGGAAATATGCTTTCGTGAAGACAGATATTTATCAGTTTTGTAAGTGGTGTAATAATTATATTTTTTATGGATTTTATTAATTTAACATTTAAACCATATATATCTCTGCTGTTCTTATTTTTTAAGCTATTTATAATGTCTCTGACTTCATTAAAGGTTATTGGTCTAAAACAGAAAGCCTCAGAGTTTGCCAAGGGTGGCTTTATATAACTGGTAGGGTTCTTTTTGTTTTGGGTATGGTTTTTATTATATTTTCTGCAACTGAGCAGAAGAATCTATTGAAGTCATCAGGGGACAAGCTGGTATCAGGTAGGCCTATTCTTCTTTTATTTTTGTTTATAATATTCCACATAGCTTTTGTGGGATTATTAGAATTTTTATGTGACTATCATTTGATTCAATTTTAGCTTTTTTAATTTGCCTTTTATAATCGGCTCTGTAACGGTTATATTCCTGAGCGCTGACAACGTTATATTGATTTTTCAATTCCCGGAGAAAAGCTAGGTTATCTCGCATTATCTTAAGATTATTGTTGAACCAAGGCAGAATGGTTGGCTGATCTGAACGGAATCTGTAAGTTTTTTCAGGAAAAGATGAAGTATATGCATTTTCCAGAATTTCTATAAATTTATTAAACTTTTGGTTTGGATCAAGTACTTCATCAGAAATAAAATCCCATGTCTGTTCAGAAAGCAATTTATAAAAAGAATTTTGACCAAGTTGTGTTATGGGTCTAAATGTTTTACTATCTAAGAAGTTATGATATTCATAAAGCTTAAATCTGACCAGCTGTCCCCGATGATCCGATATACCCACATCAACAACACTATGCGTACATACCTCGATAAGATTGTTGGCAAAGATATTATCTAAACACGCTGGTCCCCTCGTTGGCTCATAGATTCTCTGCCCTAGCCCAAAACTACTTAAAAGATCACAGAGCCGCATGGCATTTGGATCCGTGGTGTTAAAATGAGCATTAAAGTCCCCGACTATTATATGACTATATATGAACGTATATTTTCTGATGTAAAATCTACTCTTAAATTTTATAGATAACATTCTGCAACACCCTGTATAAGATTTAATAGGTATTGGGAGGGGCGCGTTTCCTTTTTTAATCTGTGTTTGCCCGTTTCTTTTTGTGTGACAATATGAAGTGAGTGAAATTAACTTATATATAATGTTTTTAGGTTTTTACCTTATACGAGATCTTCTAAATTTTAAAAAACCAAATAGTTTAAGTAAAGTGTTTTTGGCTAACAATGTCCCTATAAAAAGAGTTGTGATTTGTGCCAGAATCACCTCATATGAACAAAAAAATACATACTACAGGCTTATTTTGGATGATGGAACATCTAGTATACTTTGTCTAGTAAAAATATGGAAAGAAAATGTTAATCATGAGGATAGTAACTGTCAAGAAGAATGTGATACATCTTCTGAAAGGTAGATATATGTTGACACAATTTAAATTTAATTACAAGCTAATATTATACATCACTTTATACAGGGTGTCCAGCTTTCGTTGCAATCGCAACAAAATCCAGACATCCTGTATAGTGACCGCCATATAAATGTTGAACTATAAGCAAAACTTTTTAATTTCTGAAAGAAAAAATCTCTGTATACGCCGGAACTCTCAAAACACTGATGATTTAAATAAATCATAATGTATACGAAGAAGGTGATGATTAATGAGTATTAGTAAAAATATTTATTTGGAAAAGACCTACAGCTAATCTCCGGGAGCTCCTCTCAAAAAGACGTTTTGCGGTGACCACTATATCTCTAAACTGAATCCTCTAAAATAAAAAAATCAATCAAATTTCATTAAAGTAATGTTAAATCTAGTAATTAATCGAAGGAATAAGCAAAATATTTTTCAAAATGGTGGTGGGGGCCTCCTTAAAGGATGAAATTTTGTATAAAAAAAAATAAAAAAATTACATCAATAAATAAGTCGTAAAATTAATTTTGTACCCAAAAAAAAAAAAAAAAATTGAAGGGCAAAAACACCTTAATTATTTTCGGAGGCCCCGGGGCATTTGCCCCGCCTGTCCGCCTGAAGACCTTTTTTTTTATCAAAAATTAAAGAGGTCTCAATTAATATTATTTTTCTTTGGCTGCCCCCCTTAAACAAAATCCTGGCTACGCCTATGAATATTTCTACCTAAAATGAGTTTATTATTAATTTTAAGAAATGAAGAAGTAAACGAAAACTGCAGCATTTCATGGACGATAAGAAGACTTACACTGCTACGTCAAAATCAACTTAAAAAAGTTCTACAAATTTCGATCCAACCTCATTAGGAAAACCTGTAAGAATCATAGGAGAGTTAAACGAGTTTTGTGATAAAAATTATATTTTTGCTAACAATGTTAAATGGGTAACTGAAGCGTACCTTTTAAATTTTTTAAGTTATGTTGTTAAAGGTTACGAGTATAAGGAAAATTATATGTTGCAGTAGGTTTATACCTATAGTCGGAATCGCTCTTAACGTGCGGGTCCAAAGGTCATTATGCATATGAATCAAATTTAATAACACAGTGGCTACCAAAATATTGTTTACTTTAGCATCTGACATTTTGACTTTGACACATTAAGCCGTGTTTAGAAATGAGCGTATAAATTGTGATTGCGTTAAATCTTAACTCGACGATTGGGTGACGATAAAGCAGGGTTGGGCAAATTTTGATTTTTATTTTAAAAATCAAAAATCAATTTTTTTCTCAAAAAATCTGGAATTTTTTATTCTTTTTTTTATTTTATATTAACAAAAAATACAAATTGGCTTTTTAAAAATTATTTTATTGTTAGTCTAAAAAATAGGGATTCAATCGACAGCTGAAATATTTATCAGAGCAAACTTTCTTACCAGAAAACTCCGGTCGCGTCTTGTTTTTAGGTACCTCTAACGTAAACGGAATAGACCGGTGGTTATTACAAAAGGATAAACCAGAAATACCAAAACATATACCAATAATAAAACAGTTTCTGTGCGCAACTGCTTCATCTGCGTCAGTAGAAAAAATATTTAGCACTTTTGGCTTTGTACATTTGAAAATTAGAACCAGGATGGGCATAGAAAAAAGAGAAAAATTCGTACTATACAACAAAATGCAGAAACATAAAGTTTATAATAATATACCTATTTTTTATTTTTTTAAGATGTTGCGCTATACTGTTTATTTTTGAGAATATTTTTATTTTATGTTGTTAATTTTTAATATCGCTCTGAACAAAAAAAAGAATAAAAGAAAACATTGTTGACTTAAATCACGATTTTAAATAAAAAAATCAGTTGAATTATGTCATGATTTAAATCGTGATTTGAATCAATTGGTATAAAACAGCCCAAACCCTGCGACAAAGCGAACACTTTGCCTGAAATAAATTATTTGACTTTCTTAAGTGTACCTGGTGGTTTAGAGCTCAAGAATTTGACTAGTTTAAAGAAGATTTTTTTGTGAAAACAATAAATAAACTTGAAATATTTCCTAACTTAATTTTATTATTCATAAAGTTAAAAAAAAATACAAAGAGATAAAGAAAAATGTTCTGAAGTTACACTACTCAAAAAATGTTTTGTAGGCGGTGGGACTAAATTTGGCTCTCTCGCCAAAAACAAAAAATAAAATGAATTCCTAATCAGTATTAGTGCTAGAATTGGAAAAAAAAATTGACAAAATGGAGCGTTATTGAAATTAAGGTCCCGAAATCAGACCTTCTTTTGTTAGTTTTTGTGTTTTAAAAGAATAGAAAATATTTAACTTAAAAATCTAATTCTAGCACCTACATGACCGATAATATGTTTTCACAGAATTTACTTTAAAAATAAAAACAGTAATGAAGGATTTAAAAAAATGGAAGAAGTTTGGTTTGTAAGTTTGGCTTGAAATTTAAGTCTTGCAAATGGGGGTTAGTTTTTGTGTAAAACAACAGAAACATGAGTGTCTACAAAAAATGTCAAATTTGGCTCACCATGAAGTGAAAAACTCTCCAAATAAAAGTCTATTGTATTTTTATTTTATTTAAGCATAGTATAGTATATAATACTTAACAAAGGAAAAACGTTGTTTTAAACGCCTTCCATTTGAAATGTATGGGAATATGATGAATTTTAATCTAAAAAATGATAATACAGCACTTTTTTTAAATTGCAACTTTGTTAGGGTTTAGAATAGGACATTTATTAATTAATACCTTTAATAAACTATTTAAAAAAAGTGTTTGGATGTTTAAAGTAGCTATTTAACCAAACCTTTAGTCCAAATTTCGTAATGTAAAGAAATTCCGTTTTGACAATAATTTCTGTGATTTGATCTTAATATCACATATTTTTGTATAAAATTAAATCCATACCTGAGAATTTTGGTGTGCTAATAAGTTTATAAAAGTAAATAATATACAATTAAAGAGTTAAGATTGAGGATGCAAGTATTCTTTTTAATTCAAATTATCTGCACAAAGGAAGGGGATAAGTGATAAAAATCATTAAAATAGAGATGACTAGACTACGTTTTAAAAATAAATAACGAGTAAAGGACACAACTAACGCCCTTACAACCTTTATTCATGAAGAGAAGTCGAATAAAAAAAAATGGTATTCTCCTTTATCGACTCGCTCTTTAAATACCTTTTACTAGTGAATTCTTGGTTATGATTATTAAAACAATTTTTTTAAATTAAACATGTTTATTTAAATTGTTTATTGCTTTATAATTGATTATATGACCTTACAACGTCTACAAAAATGGTAATAAAACATTTTTAAACATAACAAAAAAATGCTTTTTAATTTTAATAAACACCTAGATGCTTACTGGACCTATATGTTTTAGAATAACTCTGTGGTAAGATAGCAAAACCAGTTCAGGAGAGACATTTTTCACTTTGATGAATTCTGAAAAATTACAATTTTAGTACCTACAATATCTAAATTTTGTATTGAAATTGTGATTTTTCAGGATGTATTAAAGTTAAAAATATATCTCCAGAAAATTTTACTAAAATTAACACATCGGGTTTTGTCATCTTACCACAAAACTATTTATTTATTTATTTAATAATCTCCATTATAAGACTTAAAAGTATTAACATCGTCAAATATTTAAATTTAGATTATAAAATGGAATATAATTGTATAAAAATAGGTGTAAAAAATCATAACTAATATAAACAAACATACTTACCCTCAAAAAAAAAACACATTGTTACAATAAAAAGTATAGATAAAATAAGACTACATGACACATTGTTACAATAGTAAAATATAGATAAAATAGGACCCAAACAGATCATTTTTAAAAGTCATTTATACTATAAAAACATTCATAAAAAGGTCAAGCAAAGATTTTTTAAATTTCTTAAAATAGTTTATTCTTCTTCTATTCTTATTAAATATTATTTTAAGTATGTAGTTTTGTATGATCAACACTGGACACAAATTGCTTTTATATATGCCTAACCACAAAATTAAGCCATACCGTAAAGATTATATCAAGGATTTATACACTAATGTTATGTTGAATTTATTAACTAACAATTTGTTTCAACTTGCGAATTTTGCTTCGGTTACTATCAGTCAGAGTTAGCTTTCTTTTTAAATTTTTCTTACAATTAGCCTGAAAGTTATTATAATTATCCTCATTAGATATTTTCAAGGATGCCATACAGCCATGGGAACTGCAGTTTTCTTTAAAACTCTGCGCAAGGATAGACCTAAAATATTAAATAAAATATTAGAATTTATTTTTTATAAGAATAAATTCATTAATATTTACCTAACAGTTCATTTTGGAGATCTCTTTCATAATCATTTGATGTAAAATGTAAGGAGCAAATTACAGAAGTATCCGGGTTAAACTTGTCTTCTCGTTTACACCTATTTATCCATTCCTTCCTAAGTGTGGATGAAACTAAATTAATTGCCTTAGGAAATGAATGAAATACTAAGTTAACAACACCTTCTTTCTTTAGTGTTAACCTATTGCTTTTGCATGAAGCAATAGTACAAATCTATCCAGGCATATTTCTATCTAAAACAACAAATAAACATTAATGAACATATTTTTTCTAAATTTTATTCCGAAAACTTACCAAACACTGTTTAAAGTAGTTAAAAAACGATGTACAACGTTTAAAGTTCTTGTCTCTAGTTTAAATGTCAAGTCAAATATTACACACACGCCTGGACAAAAAAACGATGAACACTAACAAAATACAGTTTAAAAACAAAATTATTGTTTATATAAGGTCTTTACAAGTTAATTATTACACCCAAAATGTAAAAAACACTAACAAAATCGAAAATGGTCACTAAATAACGACGAGAAAATGCATAAAATTACATGTAAACACACTAGTCGCCGCCAAATCTGCACTGATGACTACGTCACGAGCGGTCGTCCTTGACGGCTCGACTGGCTAACGTTGCTCTTATGGGAATAAGCTATCCTCTTGTGTACAGTTCTTGGTTCGTAGATATCTTAAGTGTGGTTAGAGGAAGTTTGTTAACATAGCAGGTTCCACAATTGCTCTGTTTAGTTGAGGAAGAGAGTATTAATTTTTTTAAAGAATTAAAAAGTGCATAGGACCCTGCAGTTTTTTTTTAATGGAAAATGGCTTTCTGAAATTTTGCATAGAGATGATGAATCTTATTCTATTTATCTCTGGTTAAAAAATGGGAAAAATAAAATATTCTACGCTTAGAAAAATCATTGATCATTTCTGACTTGTAAAGTTGGAATATCACGTTCAGAGTTCACTAATAAATAAGTGCAATGCAAAAATTACTCAGGCACACAAAAAAAAGTTCAGTTCTACCAGCCAGACCATATAGACTTTTTGTTTTTGAGTCGCTAAATAATACACAAAACGTGTATTATTTAGCTTAATTAACCTCTAAACAAATATTTTATTCGTTTTTTTATCAATCCAGGGATAAAAGCCTAATACTAATGTACCGTGGTTATCTTGGAAGGAAGGACGTGTTCATAACATGAAATAAGTGCATATTTGATAGTGGTGTAATCATCGGCCATAAAAGAAATATATTAAATCGAAGTCATCTTTTCTTTCAATGTTCTCTACTTTATGTCAACAGTTTGACGACCCAAATATTACAGGAAGTTCATGAAAATATTTTAATGGTCTATGTTTTACTTTTTGAATACGACCATTATACCATTACAAAACATAATTTTATGGTGTCTGATGCCAAAATACAATAAAATTCATTAGCACATTTTTAAGAAAAGACCCCACAGTTTTCTTATGGAAAATGGCTTTTAGCTAATTTTTCTGAAATTTTGCATAGAGAAGATGAATCTTATTTTATTTATCTCTGGTTAAAAAATGGGAAAAATAAAATATTTTACGCTTAGAAAAATAATTTCAGACTTATGAAGATGGAATATCACGTTCAGAGTTCACCAATAAATAAGTGCAATGCAAAAATTACACAGGCACACAAAAAAGTTCAGTTCTACCAGCCAGACCATATAGACTATACGTTTTTCGGTCGCTAAATCCGACTCCGGAGTCGGTTTGACCTCATCAGATCAATGTCAAGGTCATTTAATTTACGAAGATACCGGGATTCACACTCTTCCTATCGAGTATGAACGAGAATCCCACAGTTCCCATCTACTTAGATAGAGACAGTAGAAAACAGTGACCTTAAAATGACCTTGACCTTAACTTAATAAGGTCAAACAGACCCCAGAATTGCATTAAGTGACCTTATTAAATTAAAGTCAAGGTCATTGTTTTCTACTGTCTCTATCTAATTAGATGGGAACTGTGGGATTCTCGTTCAAATTTGATAGGAAGAGTGTAAATCCCGTTATCTTACGTAAATTAAATTACCTTAACATTAATCTGATGAGGTCAAACCGACTCCGGAGTCGGATTTAGCGACCCAAAAACATAAAGTCTATATGGTCTGGCTGGTAGAACTGAACTTTTTTGTGTGCCTGTGTAATTTTTGCATTGCACTTATTTATTGGTGAACTCTGAACGTGATATTCCATCTTCATAAGTCTGAAATTATTTTTCTAAGCGTAAAATATTTTATTTTTCCCATTTTTTAACCAGAGATAAATAAAATAAGATTCATCTTCTCTATGCAAAATTTCAGAAAAATTAGCTAAAAGCCATTTTCCATAAGAAAACTGTGGGGTCTTTTCTTAAAAATGTGCTAATGAATTTTATTGTATTTTGGCATCAGACACCATAAAATTATGTTTTGTAATGGTATAATGGTCGTATTCAAAAAAGTAAAACATAGACCATTAAAATATTTTCATGAACTTCCTGTAATATTTGGGTCGTCAAACTGTTGACATAAAGTAGAGAACATTGAAAGAAAAGATGACTTCGATTTAATATATTTCTTTTATGGCCGATGATTACACCACTATCAAATATGCACTTATTTCATGTTATGAACACGTCCTTCCTTCCAAGATAACCACGGTACATTAGTATTAGGCTTTTATCCCTGGATTGTATAAAAAAAAACGAATAAAATATTTGTTTAGAGGTTAATTAAGCTAAATAATACATGTTTTGTTTTTATTTTTATACAAGGCAATAAATTGTGGAATGTCCTATTTTATTGAACTTATAGTATTTTCATCATTACTCTAGGACTCACACTTTGACGTTTTCGACAAGTTGTTATTGTAACTCAATTTGACTGATAATAAATATTTCATTTCATTTCACAAAAAAGAAAATTAAAATTTTAAATAAACAAAATTCTAGCATCTGAATAACATAAAAAAATCAGTAAGTTTTCGTGTTGTTTTTAGAAACTCCCATTTAATGCTCAATTTTTAAATATTCTGATTTAAAAATACCTACAGCCTAATTTAATGTTACCAAGAATTTTGGGGTCTGCTTATACATGGTGCTTCTAAACAAATGCGAAAAAATTTAGGTGATTCCTTGTTTAAAATAAAGGGTAGTTTGCTTTAAAAAGATAGGGTAAAAAGTCAATTTTTATGGAGATATCGCGGTACAAAAATGGCGAAAAAATAACGTTTTAATTTTTTATCAAAAACGAAAGGCGCTAGAATAATAAAATTCTAAGAAAATATTGCTATAATAAAAATACACTTTCTGAATATATTTGCACTTTTTAGAATTAATGGAAGTGATGGAAATAGATTACTCCTATTCTTTTGCTAATCAAATTTAACACTTACACAATGACCTCAAAAAATATAAATTAGGATAGATTGCTTCATTTTGAAGCTTTTTGAACTTTTGTATTTTTTCGTTTAACTTACCAGTTTTAAATAAAAAAATAAAGTATAAATTGTAATGTGTCTGGATGGAAAAAATTATTTTATAAAAATTTCTATTTATCTGCTGTTGCCTATTAAGGCATTTGTAATGTCTGTTTTTGACATTATTTGGTAGTTTAATTATATTACTCATTTTGCTTCTAAGCAAAAATAAAGACATTTTTTTGTTAAATTTTTTCGCGATAACTCCCTAGTGGTTTACTTTTAACTCCATGTATATATGTAAAGCAAACTACCCTTTATTTTGAACAAGGAATCAACTCCTAAAATTTTTCGCATTTGTTTAGAAACACCCTGTATTTGACATGTCATTATTAGACGGGTGTGCTTTAAGTCAGTTGCTGTGAGTTGATGTGTACCCTATCTTTAATTATCTATCTTTTGTCTCTTATTGTCGGTTGTAGTGTCGCTGGTCGATTGATTACCTATAAATAGAATACCGACTCTGTATGTAACTCAAACGACATAAAAAAATGTAATCTTTTTCTGTAAAACCTCTTTTTGATTGAGAGGATACATATAGACAGTTGGTTATTATTACAGATAGAGACTTGCGGTTTTCACAAACTGTTGCTACTTGTTGATGAAACGAAAGATGACTAAAAGTTTTTTTTATGGTCCTCTTAGTTCCTGACATACAGGGCAAAATTATTATTTTTTTCCATTTTCGAACCCACCGCCCCTCGTATTTCAGTTGTCTTGTAACTTACAACAAAAGTATAAACTGATATTAGTATATATTTTTACGTAGAATCCAGTGGTGTAGTTAGATTTTTTAATAATCCTATATTTTCGCGATATGAACCACACATGATTTTTTAATAGAACACCCTGTATATTTTTTATTCATTAAATTATAGCGGATGAGAGCTTTTTTAAAATGTATAATACTAAATAGTTATTTTATATTGATAGATCCTACATTTGTATTTTTCATTTAAAAATTGAATTTCGCATTGTGACTCATGAACACAAAAAACACAAAAAATAAAGTAAGCCCTCAGTTCATAATTTGTTTAAATTTTACGGCAACATAAAAGTTTAAACTACTTTACCCCGCCCAGCACCCCTATTTACCCATTAGTTTCTTAAGGGGTTATATGCACTTAGAAGATCGAAAAAGTCAATTTTTAAATATTTTTTTCTAAAAAGCCCTTTTGATTTATTAATTTGAAATTTTAAACATATATTTGATATACTTTTAACAATATTTTGATATCATTAATTTGTCAAAAAAATAATTTTGAAAGCATCTGTAGCCGATGTGCGGGACTTCTCTAAAAAACGTTTTTGCGGTGACCACTATAACTCTGTACTGAATTTTCTAAAATGAAAAAGCCTACGTATTAAGTTTCAAAAATTTATAATCTATAAATTAATCGAAGCAATAAGCAAAAAAGATTTTTTGACACAATGGCGGTTTCTCAAACACAAAAATTGATTTCAAAAGTCAAATTTGGGCTCTAAAATATTTATTAAAAAACAAATATTTGTTGTGAAAGTAAAACCTTCCATTAATTGCTAAAAATCGGTTAGGTAAGCTAAAGCTTTAAGAAATCTATACACCTAGTTGATTTTTTTACAAAAACTCATGAAACTATTTGACGGATAAATTTCAAATTTTCAGAGAAAATACTTGAATACTTGTCCACTCCAAAAATCGATTTTCTTCAAATTGCAAGTGGATATAACCTCTTAAGAAGTAGGGGTGCTTGGCGGGGTAAAGTAGTTAGATATTATATAATGCTGTAAAATTTAAAGCAATTATGAATTAAGGGCTCAGTTTATTTTTTGTTATGAAACATTAAAGCAATTTTTTGTTGTTAATACGGTTCAAAACATTTTAAAAACAATACATTTTATTGCTTAACGGTGACGTCATGTACGTCCCGTATTTAACCGTGTTTGAATACATGCCGGACAATGGTTTCAAAACAATATACTTATCTATGTCGGGCGGGCGTATGCATCGTACTCATTAAAAACGTTTTTCGGTCATTTTTGTTAACTTTTTACATGGCAAGTGAAAAATGTTTATATTGGGCTGTGACGCAACGGTTTGAAAACCTACATTTTCTTGATTCTCATATTTATATTTTCATTTTCGAATACGGTTTGAACCACTCCGACGAATGCGTTTAGCAAGAAAATTAGACTTAATTTAGGGACTACTATTAAGTAATATACATTTTTAAAAAGCTCTCATCTACTTTGCTTTAATGAATAAAAAATATAACAAAATAAAAAAAAATTTAAAGTCTATATTTGTCTAGACATGTCATAATAAAAAATTACATACATACATACAGGGAGTTAAATTTAAAAAAATAATTTTTGGTTAATATCTCGAAAAATATACAATTAAAAAAAATCTAACTACACCACTGAATTCTACGTAAAAATATCCACTACAAATATCAGTTTTTACTTTTGTTAAGTAATAAGTTAAAACAACTGAAATACGAGGACAGCCCGAAAATGGGATAAGAATGAACTTCGCCCTGTATGCCAGAAACGAAGAGGGTCATGAAAAATCTTTTAGTGTTATTTTTTATATCATCAAAAAGTAGCAACAGTTCGCAAAAACCAAAAGTCTATCTCTAATAATAAGCAAGATACCCTGCAATTGCAACGAAATCCGGACACCCTGTACATTACTTACCCCTTGTGAGAAAAGGAAAAAATCAACATAACTAACAGTAATTGTTTATTCAGTTCCCTAATTTTGTACAAGTTTAAAAATAAATATATAAAACACAACAAACTGGATAATCTCCATAAAATTAGATGGCAATAAAAATTCATCATTGTAGAAAGGGTTCAACTGCATTGTCCTCTGTGAATTTTACAAATGCAAAAGGCGAGAGTATTCTCACAGGGAAATCTTAACTTAGCTAAAAACCTGAGATGTTCGTTTATAATCGAACACCTTAAAAAAAAAATTGCTGTGTAGTAGGTCAGATTAAGAAAAGGTATTAGGACATAATATTTACAATACATTACAAAAATTACATTCAGTTAAATACAAGTTATAATAAAATTTGCTTCACCAAAGGCAAAGGCATACAAAAAACCGCAAAGTTAATTTATTTATTTATTTTTATCTATCTAAGTAGCTACATTTGGCAATGGTGTTTTATGTACCCAATGTATAATTTCAAAAAATAGGTCTTTTGCAATTAGTTTTTTCGCACAATCTAGTCTTTTAATCAAAAAAATATATTAGGTAAATTTTAGCTATAAAATGCAGACTGTTCCAATGTAATTGCTAGCCAAAACATATATAATACTCTTTTAAAAAGTAGATAAATGCTTTTTAGTTTTTTGTATATCAATACATTTAGATAAAAATAAATTATCTATATAAAAAGCTTGGTAAACAGTGAGGACCCCCTTAAAAATCTAAACTATATATTGTAATGAAATTTGAAACGTTATTCTATAAGCAAGGTCTACATTTTTTGGACATATTAATGACAATTTTGTCAATGTGACAGCTGGACGCCATATTATAAATAATAAAATTAAATGAAAAGGGAGGTCCATTAGCATATTATTTTAAAGCTTCTGATGAGTTCTTTTTAACCCTAGAATATAAAGTCAACACCTTTACCTGACGGTCATATGGTCATATTTTCTAAAGTAGTAAGGTTAGATATATATATTTTAGTATTTTTAACAAGCTCTGTTTAAATGTTCTTTTAATGGTGTTAATCTTAGCCTTAGGAAAATACCACAGGAATTATATCCAACTTTATTAGTTTTGTAAATATGGCCATATAAATAAGGTATTCAGGTAATTAATAAAATACCGCCATTTCGTAGTAGGTAAAGGTACTGACTTTATATTCTAGGGTTATAGAGTACTCGTCAGCAGCTTTAGAATTATATGTCATAAGAGCCCCCTCTCCATTTATAAAATTATTTACAAGTCTGCCCAGCTATCATATTGACATTTAAAATTGTTATTGCCAAAAGTGCAGACCTTGCTCATATACTATCATTACGAATTTCATCAAAATTTACAAAACGGTCCTGATTTTGAAAGAGGGGGACGGAGTTTAGGTCCTCCCTGTATAAAATAATGTATATAAATAAATTACAAATAATTGAGATACATACCAATAATGAAAAAATAAAAATAAATACATGTCTTCAACCATATAGATAATCTTTCAAATTAAATTAATCTAACTAGGTCAATAGTAACTATACGCATTTCCCGTGTCGGTAATATCTAGTCTTAATCCTTCCGTGAAAAAATCATAGTTTTTTGGTGGTTTGCGCAATACTGGGTCTCACTTGACTTTAAGCAACCTTTTAGCAGCATCTACGACGTCTTTGGGACGAGGAATTGCTGCGTCTTCGAGGCTCTTGGTATAAGGCATAGGAATATCAGCACCTAAAGAAGAAAAGTAGTAATTACATATATTATGCACCAGAGTGAGTTTCTTTAGCAAAAACATTCATACCTATAAAGGGGGTCGCACTAGAAACTGCTGCGATCGAAAAGTAGGCTTTGGAAAATTTTGAAAATTCTGTAACTATATAGTAACTGGGGGTCATACAGTTAAAATATTTTGACAGTTCTAGCACTTTCGGTTATTGTAGTACGGGTAAGTATGGTTTAGTTGGTCATGACGCCGCATCTCGCCGTCAGGGCCAACAAGAATGGGTATAGGGTTGTTAGATTATAGGGTTAAAAAAACACATATAAAATTAGAATGTTATACGAAATATATACAGTGTGTCCCAGGATAGGTGTTACAAGAGGACAAATGGACCAAACATTTTTGAATTTTAAAACGAAATTTGGAGTTAAATAATTTCCCTTTCCCTATACTGTGAAGATTTTGATGATATTATACCTATACACCATCTTTTGAATCACTTTATCTACCATAAAAATGCATCAAAATCCGTTGAGTAGTTTTAAAGATCTAAGCATACATAGGGATAGACAGCGGAAAGCGACTTTGTTTTATACTATGTAGTGATTAGTACAAGGACTTACACAACACTTTAATTATATTGGGTTGCAACTTCTTCAACAAATAAACAACGTTTGGGATCACATCTTTCACAACAACGCAAAACGAAATTCTAGCAGCCATTTGATGAATCTTCAACTGTCGAAAAATAGTGACCTTACTCAATCGTGCCAATTTTGCTCTGTTGACCCTTTCTCGCGTCCCTGTTTAAAGTCGTCGCAGTATTTCAGACAATCAAAAGGGTAAAAAAATACAAACAAAACGACTTTTCTTGAATCTGCGTACACGTAAAAAGTTTCTCAAAACGATTTTTCTTTTGAATTTGCTTACACTCCAGCTTAAAAAGTTTTTAACCAATCATTCTTATAATAATATCATTGCTGCAAGTATTTCTA
The DNA here is from genome assembly GCA_014170235.1 of Listronotus bonariensis. NCBI lineage: Eukaryota > Metazoa > Arthropoda > Insecta > Coleoptera > Curculionidae > Listronotus > Listronotus bonariensis. The sequence goes on along the minus strand of JACEGR010003067.1, from coordinate 20,001 downwards.
AATTGCAAAAAAGTTGTGAAAAATGCCAAAAAATCGATGTCTTGTGTTTACATCCCAGTAAAAAATTATTTTAATCTATTTTAATGAAATTTAGTTTAATATAGAAGAGGAATATGTTATTAAAGTAAATTTAAAACGCCATTTATTTCAGATAACCTGTTTTCCCTTTAGATAAAATTACTGGCAATCACCACTCTTCATATTTTTGTGTCACTAAGTATATTTACTTAAAAGGTTATTTTAACACCTATGTTTTTCTTAATTTTGGTAGTACCAGTATTGAACGAGTCCAGCTACTTACCAGTTAATCTGACGGCAGGTTGATCCAGATGGTAAAATACTTCACTTTCCATCATCCTGGCCAAAATTTCCGCTCCTATTCCGCTACTAGGCCATCCTTGTTCAACCGAAATAAGATGGTTTGTTTTTACTACTGATTTTGTGATGGTCTCGATGTCGAGCGGCCTTAACGATCTGTGGAATAATCAATTCAAAATAGTTAACTATGAATTAGTTTCCAGTTGACTTCATTGCTTTTCACTAACTAGTACCAAACTTTGTACATTTAAAAAAATCAAAGCAAACAATATATATAACTATTGCGTAAGTGTTCTTATAAAAAATAAACAGGCTCGATATAGAATAAATAATGTTATTAACATTCAATTACTATACAGGCTCATATTTTATGATTATTTTTTCCACTGCAAATAGATTTTTAGGAAATACTATAAAAGTAAATGTTTCTATTAGGCAAGCCGCAAATTGAGACGCGTCTAACGCGTTCGACACGAGAAACTACGTCACTGTCACGCGTCGCTAGTCAATTTTCGCTGTATAATTAATATCACGCGTTTTACGTGTCTCAATTTGATTGTGCCTTGTCTTAAAATACCTTCCTTACCTTAGGTTAATGACTTCAGCTTCAATACCTTTACCTGCCAGTTCTTTTGCAGCCTCTAATGATGTCTCCACAGCTTTAGAATGGGCGACAATAGTTATGTGTTTGCCTGAAACCAAATAAGCAAATTGTTTACAGTGCTTAACATTACCATCTTAATATTAAGAAGACCAATGAGAGTAGTTCAAGCTTAGTACAGGGCTTCCAGTGTACTGTATACTCCTTAAATTCAGTGGTTCATGTCTTTGGTACAGGTTATATCGCTGGAGTAGTACAAATTTATGTTTAAAATCTTGTGTGTAGTATAAACAATAATCATAAACACAACATACAATGGCATATTAACAGATCTATTCTTGGAAAAAGCATCCTTCTCTTTCATACCTTTAGCAGAGTTTATCAACTAAAAGAATAGTTAATGCACACGAGAACGCGGTTCCGATCAGGCTCCTCCTACCCCGAATTTACTCTTTTCTCCGGCGACTTGCTGGCTTAAACCAAGCCTGTTATCCTTTTCTAAACTGCGCAGTCGTTCGCTTGGCATGGTACACGGTGGCTCGACCTTGCCGGCACTATTTGAAAGCCGCTTTCAAATGCGCCACGAGAAGAGTGCATTAACTATTCTGTTAGTTGATAAACTCTGCCCTAATTGTTTCTGCTCCTAGAAATTGCCCAACAGAGCAACATAAAAGGTCCACTTTTAAGCATTTGTTCAGTCTGATTGGACAGGTTCTGAACTTCACACGTTGTTCGTTCCTTCATCATCAAAATGTCTAGCTCCTGAAACTGTCTATACAGGGTGCTCACTTAAAAACTTACCACTCAATTATCTGCGAAAAGAGACAGAATTAGGGAAAATGCCGAAACACGTCAACATATTTATTGAGAAGAAACGTTTTTACAAAAAATGGGACGGCGCCCCTTTAACCCCATAACCACCCCAAAATTTTTAAATGAGAAGGAGATCGAGTGATACATTATTTTAAGCTCCTGTCAAATACTTTACAACCCTAGAATATAATGTCAATATCTTAACCTAGTACAAAATGGCGGTACTTTAAAAAATACCTATTTTCCAAAACTAATAAACTTAGATGTACTTAATGTGGTATTTTTAAAGCTCTTTTAAAAATCTTCTTAATGGTGATACTAGTGATAATATACAAGGTAGGATAAAAAATTAATATTTTTTAAATGAAGCCATCCTGTATATTATATTACCAATAAAAAGATTTTTAAAAGAGCTTTAAGAAAATAGGTACCACATTAAGTAATCTTACCTTATTAGTTTCAGAAATATGGCCATGCAAATTAGGTATTTGGGTAATTTACCGCCATTTTGTAGTAGATAAGATATTGACTTTATATTTTGGGGTTATCAAGAACTCATTAGGAACTTTAAAATGATGTATTACTTGAATCCTTTCTTAATTAAGAATTTGGGTGGGGTAACCCTGGTAGTTAAGGGATTGAAGGGGCGCCATCAATTTTTACAAAAACCTTCACCCTTAATAAATATCTTAACGTGTTTGGCGACTTTCTTAAATCTATCTCTTTTGCAGAAAACTCTAAGTGGCAAGTTTTTAAATGAGCACCCTGTAGAGACTCTTTGTTCTTCTCAAAATAATTAAAGCTCATATTAATATACCCTCAGACTATCACATTTTAAATGTCTTAAGTGGGACTGTCCCAAGATTAATATGACACAGAGTTGATAGTATAGGAGGTAGCAACGTTTTCGAGAAAGAATTTTAGGTCAGCTGACTTTTGATATGTTGTTCTCCTTCCTCTTCTGGAAAGACCCTGGGCTGTCTAGCTGGCGGTAGGGGTTACGTTTATTAGTTCGCATCCTACCTGTGCAGGTAATAATCAAGGTTTGGAAAACATTTTATGAACCTAATTTTCAATTTTCTTGTCTATAGATAGGTGTACCAATAATATTTTTTTTATTGCCAGACACTTTTATCATTGTAAATTATATAGTTGTCCGCCGTCTAACTTCTGAACCTATATTTTGATGAAAGTTGTAATGATAATATATAACCAACGTCTGCATTTTTTGACATATCAGTGACTGCTCTAAATGTCAAGATCACAGCTGAGCGCCAAAATGTAACAGTGGCGATGCCAGCTTTTTGGATTAGGGGTGGCCAAGGGGGCCGAACATACTTAGGGGTGGCCAATTTTTTTAAGGTATAAAAGTTTTGAAGACCACAAAAAAATCTTTACAAATAAAAACCTTAAATTCCTTAGTCCACTATAATCTTATTTCCTGTCCCACAAGAATATTGAGAAAGAAAGGGTCCTCATCATTTGTACAATTCTAATGCTGTTTTGGTTAGTACTTATTTATTTTCTTTTTATGTTCCACCTTACAGAGGGGGACCACCAATTTTTCAGGGGTGGCCGGGGCCATCCCTGGCTTTGTCACTGCGATGCAACTGATACCGCCAGCCAGACAGCCGAGGATCTAGTCGAAAGAGGAGAAAAGAACAACATATCAAAAAATCAGCCAACCTAACATTCTTTTTTTCCAGACTTTGCTAACTTCCGGACTATAAGAACTATACAATTATTAATTACTGTTGAGCATTTAAATAAAATTCATGATTTTATTTATCTGATCCAGACTGTCCACTGATGGGGTTTACAAAAAGACAAATGGATATAAAATTTGATTTTTCGAGATAAAACTTATTCTTGATAAAAATTTTTGCTTGTAAAAAAATATGGTTTAAAAAGTTGATTTTGTATACAGGGTTCCCAAAAATTGCAAAAACATGATTTTTCTTCAAGAGTAAACTACTTTTATTTTTCTATTTAGGGAAGATATCATTTTAAAAAATATTTAGAATAAAAGTAATTATAATTTTTTTATTAAACTTCAGAATTTGGCGAATTGGCGCCTTGTTTTTTTACAAGCAAAAACTTTAATCAAGAATAATTTTTTCTCAAAAAATGAAGTTTCTATCCATTTGTCCCCTTGTAAACTTCATGCGTGAACAGTCTGTAGACATTGTTGGAGAACGATCTCCCACAGTGATGCAAAACTTAAAAAAGTATTTTCTTTTAAATCAATTTAATTTACTGAACATCGGTCAACGAACGCTGTTCTGTTGATAAGTTATCTCGTTGCTTTACGCAAATTATCTCTTTGCGCTTAACAAAAGTAATTATTATTTCTTTCTTTCATTACACTACAGGGTTTCTCTAAAAGGTCTGCATTTTAGTTATTTTTAAATATTTTACAAATTATAACAAATTTTTCCACAAACTTCAGCATTAAAAGGTTTTTCAGTGTGGGAAATCGAAATATGCTAATGTTTTTGTCATAAAATGTGGAAGTAGCCACCTGCAGTCCTTTGCTTATGTTCAAACTGTCATAACTTTTTTTGCCTTGGTATATTTTAATTTTGGTAAAGAATTTTTATTCTGCCATATTTTTAAATGTATACTTAATTAATATTACTACAAGCAACCGTTATTGAGATATTTCTTATTAAACATTTCATTCCATATGCAAGTTTCCCATTGCATTAGTTCACACTTTATCTAGGCCACCTGGTAGTGTCCAAAGGTCTGTACAAAATAGCCAAAAATACAACGATCTAATGCAATTTATCTTAGTCGAAAGGTTGCAGGTTTGCAAGATACAGGGTGTCAAAATTTTCCATTTATTTCTTTTACTTTGACACCCTGTATCTTGCAAACGATTAACTTTTCAACTAAGGCAAATTGGGTTAAATCGTTTTACTTTGGGATAAGGAAATTGTAGTACTAATTTGTAAAGACCTTCTGTGTCTTATGTAAAGCGGAAAAAATGTAAAGAAAAGTTTTTATGTAAAATAAAAAGGCAAACAAAAGTAATGGCACTTTGAACAAAAGCAAAGGACTACAGGTGGCTTCCTCTATATTTAACAGCAAAAATATGATTAGCTTTTCGATTTATTACTTAGAAAAACTCCCTAAGACCAAATTTTGTAAAAAAAATATAAAGTTTTTTAAAAATATCTAAAATTACATAGAAACTTTGACACCCTGTATCACACAAACGATCAACTTTTCAACTAAAGTAAATTGTATTAGATCGTTATCTTTGGGTTCAATGTAGAAAGCATAGTAGCATTTTGTACAGACCTTTAGGGACACAGTGTATAGTACCGAAAGGGATAATATATAACCTTTTTCCCTAAATAACACAAATAAAATAACATTTGAGCTATTTTTGCTCGGCAGTAGCATACTTTGAAAGAATATACATTGCAGTAGTAAAGAAAAAGCATTGTAAAATTTAAAAGTAATGATATGTTGATGTTTTTAAGACCATGTCTTGTTACTAAATATAATTGTCAACAAGAATAAGTGCTTTTTATTTATGTAAAGAATCTCTGAACTAGAAACCACCCCCTATAGATTACAAAAGTCCTCTTGTGGTGGACTAAAGGAAAGTAGACTTTAGCCCCAACAGATATATAAGGTAATGTTCGAATCTGAGACAGCACTAATTTTAATCGCTCGTCACCTCATGGATGGCTTGGCAAACCACTGTGTAGTATTCTGCCTACCCCAGGTAGTAGTTATTTAAAAAAAATAATAAAAACAAACCTCCGTGGTGGCACTACCGCGTTGTCTAAAAGGTGCTGTAAATGCAAAAATTGCATGTTTCGGTGCTTGGATAACGTTGAGGAACAGCGTGGAAAAGGGTTAAACATCTAATAACCCGACACCCACGGTACTCTGGTCTTACAACGTTTTCGTTGGTGTTAGCTTACGGGGGTAGCAGGACTTCAATTAAATAATATTTATACAATTTAACACTCACATTGTCCTACATATTGCGTGGTACGTCATCCTGGTTTTTTGATATTTATCAAATCCAAATATCTAATCTCTGCCACCCCTTATGCTACCAGAAAACCAAAAGTTGGTCGTCTCGTCAAAATGAACCGAAAAATTAGCTTGTTAGTAATGATTTGGCAAAAATGGTCCAGGGATCCCTAACTTCATAGTCCTAGGGCCAATAATGAAATGGACTTCATGATAACAACACTTTTAAAACTTTTTAGAGGGGTTCCTTTTGACGAGTCTACCATGAATATTCATACCGTGATATATGGAAGTCAAATGTTTCAGGTGTCGGACCGGGCCATATGCGTCACTTTTTTGTCGGACAAGTTTATCACAATGCTTTGAATGCAATTTTAAACATTGTGCCAAAATCGTAAGGGTTACAGTTACGAAACCCGCCCAATTTGATACCTAAAACATGTCAATAAGCCTTATGGTTTCGTGACTGTAACACCTACGATTTTTGGCACAATGCTTAAAAATTGAATGTAAAACATTGTGGTAGACTTATCCAAACAAAAAAAAAGAAAATGACGTGTGCGCCTGGTCCGACACCCGAAACATTTGATATTGACAGGCTGGGTTATCGCGCCGCTTCCATATATCGCGGTATCAATATTCGTGGTAGACTCTCAAATGGAACCCCCGCCCTAAAAGGTTTTAAAAATGTTATTATCATGAAGTTAGCTTACTGGCCCAGAGACTAATAGATTATCGTTTGTGAGATACAGGGTATCAAAACTCACATTTTATTAGTTATTATTTTTTTCAATATTAGACATTTGTTTCCAAAAATCTGGCTTGGGGAGTTTTCAGGGTAAGGTATCAAAATTGTGCTAACGTTTCAGTTGTAAAATCTAGAGAGAGCCACCTGCAATCCTTTGCTTGTGTTCAAATTTTAACAACTTTTTTTTGCCTTGATATTTCATGGCTCCAGTAAAAAAATCTTTTCTCTTATACTCTTTGCACAAAAAGGTGTACCTAGTAAATAGCGCTACGAGCAACCGTTGTTAGGATATTTTAGATTAGGCGTTTTATTTTATATAAAAATGTTCCATTGCATTCCTTCACGGTTTATCTTAATCACTAGGCAGGCTCTAAAAGGTTCATACGCCTTATTCTTTGGGCCAAAATAAAATGATCTAATGCAATTTACCTTAGTCGAAAAAGTGATCGTTTGCGGAATACAAGGTGTCAAAGTTTCCATCTTGTTTTTTAACTCAGGTAAATTGCGTTTGATAGTTTTATTTTAGCTTAGGGAATTTATGGTAGCACTTAGTAAAGACTTTCCAAGAAATAAAGGTGGCCAAAGTAACGGTTGAAGAGATACAAATAAAAATCTTTTATGTGAAAAATTAAATCTTAAATCTGCTCTAATGGTTGCTCAAAGGGATATTAACCTTTTTGTTAAAAAAATATGAGAACTTTTCACTTGACTTATAAAATACAGAGGCACAAAAAAGTTATGGTATTTTGAACATAAGTAAAGCATTGCAGGTGGCTCCCTCTAAATTTTACAACAAAAACATAGAAATACCAAATTTCGTTAGGAAATTTTCAATAAAAAAATATATTTAAAAATAACTAAAATTAAATGACTTTGACACCCTGTATTTCGCTAAACACCAAATTTTTAACTGAGATTAAACAGTTATTTTTTTGATACACCCAATTTAATAAGCAGTCGGTAGGTCGGTATTATTATTAAGTTCTTTATTTAGCAACTTACAAATTATAAATGTTTATATTTTATGCTTATTTGTTTTCTGGGAGATTAAATTTAAAGAATATATTATTTGGACTTTCTCCAGAATAAAATTAAAAAGTTTATTTAACATGTTAGGAAAATTAAAACTTTTATACATTATGATTACTTTTATATATGACTTTTATTATATTGTGTAAGAGCAGAATAGTTCTTCATAATGTATAAAAGTTTTAATTTTTTAACATGTTAAATAAACTTTTTAATTTTATTCTGAGAAAAGCCTAATAATATTTTGTTTAAATACATTTTTATACCAAATAGGCTTTGGATTCTTAAGGCAAATCCACTACGTCTACTAACCTGGTTTTTCAATTTTCGCTTTTCCGATCGGAAGAACAAAGTCGTTGCTAAGTGCCTGATCCGACATGGGATACTGAACACCATATAAAAGTTCATTTTCTAGGCAGACCACTGGGTCGGGATCTCTTATGGCAGCCTTTAGAAGACCTTTGGCGTCTTCCGAGTTGTAGGGTGATATTACCTGAAAGAAGTTGGTATGTATAGTGGAAATATTATTCCAGTAGATTATTTTCTCTTTTTCTCACTAAACCAAACAGGATAAAACAAAAATTACAAAAAAGTGCCATAATATCTTGACACATTCAAAACAAATTTGCTTGGTTACAAAATAACTTTTATGTAATAGATTTCTGTCAAAATGAAGAAAATTTCCGATTTGGCAAAAAAAGTATGTCTTAATGTTGTAAAAGACTTTTAAAACAATCATAGGCTAAAAAGAAGCATTTAAAGTCTTAAACATTGCAAAAAGCAGGTATAATATCATATATAATCATATGAGGGATTTTAAATACAGGTTAGGGGGAGCGGAACTGCGCAGAGTGGATGTGGTGCAAGATCTGGATGTGTATCTGGATAGTGAACTTCGTTATACGGATCACTATGAAGCAATTATCAATAAAAGCAATCGTATGTTGGGTATGGTTACAAGAATGTCGAATGATTTTAATAATCTATGTGGATTGAGAATGTTGTTTGTTAGTTATGTACGCTCTGCATTGGAGTATTGTTGTTTAGTTTGGAGCCCCTATTACGAGATACATAAAAACGTTTAGAATCGATACAGGTGAAATTCTTAAAACACCCAAGATACCGTATGGCGCAAAGAGGTTTGCTGTTGAGTTTGGGTCATATTACGGTTTAACTAGGCTTGAAGACCGCAGACAGTATTTCGAACTTTTTATTTTTATAAGTTTATAAATAACATTATAGCATCACCTAGTATATTGGGTAACATTGATTTTTATGTACCCCTAGAAGTTTAAGAATGCCACCACTGTTGTCTACTAAGCATTATAACACCCTACATGCTCAGAACATGCCCTTGAATAGAATTGTTAAGACTGTAAATGGGTTTCCCAACCTGGACTTCTTTGGTCTGTCTCTCAACTCATTTAGAAACAAACTAAAAAGACTGATTCTGGAATGTTAAAGCTAGTTGTTAAGCACTCATGTCAAATTTTTATTATTGTTATACTTTTAGAGTTTATTGTAGAAAACAAATGTAAAAATGGTGTATCCGTTTAATAAATAAATAAATAAATAATTTAGAAAGTCTACTTAAAGCTTGGATATAATGCAACAAAAATATGACTCAAAAAGTAGCAAAACTTGATAATAAAATTGAAATAATTTATAAACATGATGAACAAAAGAAACGTGTTACTACCCATAGAAATTTACATAGATCACAAGAAAATGTTTTATGGTGCTGCTGGTTTATTTAGATGGGATTTGGGTTTTCAGTTAAAACAGCGATAAAAGGGTTTGTGCCTAAAAACGAAGTCACGCTCTCTAATTGTTTATGCGAGACATATAAAAAAGTTTTGTATAAAATGTCAATTGCCCTGTATCTTAGAAATGAAGCATAGAAGAACGGAAACTATATGTGATATATGTACATTAAATTTGTATTATGTGTTGGGGTTTAATCAAAATACAATATACCGTGTGTCCACGGATGCACTTAACTGTACCTGTAAAAAAATTATTCATTATAAAAATAATGATTTCGTCTGAAATGCTAAAAGCTATAATAAAACTCGCCATACGATATACAGGATGGTTAAAAATCGCTGAAAATATTACTTTGAAAAAAAATCAGAAAAACATATTTTTGAGACTACCTAATTAAAAAGCGTGAAAAAATAATCAAAAGTGTATAATACATTTTTTTGCTTTTAGTTTCGGTTTCCTAAAAATATTAAGATTAATGTTTCAATAATTAAAAAATAAAAAGTTAAAAAAACTGTTTTTTTTTAATTAGGTAAAAACAATATGTTTTTAGAAGTTAATCTTTGAAAGGAGTAACCCTATAATATACAGAAAGAAACGTCAATCTATAAATTCAGCTTAACACCTATTTGAGTGGAAAATACAGTATTGTATTCGAGAAGAGATGGTGCTTGTGGCCATAGTGCTTACAAAATTTTCCTATTTCATGTTTTTCTTTTATAAAAGGTTGTTTTTATAATTACGCATAGACTCCAAATGATACCTACCATATTAAGTGCCATTAATAGCACCTTATTTTTAACTTTAAGGCAAGGAGCAAATCAAGACATGTATAACGCGTGCGACGCAGAACAGGTAGTGCTTTTGCAACCAATTAAATTAAATTATACAGCGCAAATTGAGTAGTGATGCATCTACTCGAAAAAGTATTGTTTTTTGTGGTAGGGGCAGTTTGTCGCGTCGCACACGTTAGACGCGTGCTCAATTTGCGGCTTGCCTAAGGTACTATTGTCAATTTGGTCACATACATATTGTATTTAAATTCGTAGGATGATTAAAAATTCTCTAAAAAATTGCTAACAGGCTACTGATGTCAAAAAGGGTTCATTTTAATCAATGTGCCCATATACACCCTATTTTGATTTGATTTACTATTATTTATTCTTACTTTTAATCCAGGGCAGTGGGAGTACCAAGCACCGTAACACTGTGAGTGTTGAGCTGCAACACCTGCTGCGGCTCCATTGGGACCTCTGTAAGAACACATAAAAAATAATTAATATAAGCTATTTTTATTGTCAGCGATTTGGGAGGTACACAATAAATTTATTTCATAATAAAAATACTTTTAAAAATCTACAGTTTTGCTAAGGAATTGGAATTAAAAAAAAGTTACTATTTTAAGTTAACTTTTACCTGAACACAATTGGCACATTAACAAGTCCAGCAGACATATAGAACGTTTTTCCAGCAGAGTTGATTATTTGATCGATCGCTTGCATGGCGAAATTGAAGGTCATAAATTCACATATAGGGCGAAGACCGGCCATAGCAGCACCAGTTGCAATACCTGAATAAAAAAATATATTTATAATTATGTATTAAGTAAGACAAAGGCCATTGTAAAATCTGTAGATACAACAATATCTTTTATTCAGGCCTGTGATTATGTCTTACCAGCAAAACCCATTTCAGTGATAGGTGTGTCAATAACCCTCTTGTCACCATATTTTTCCACAGTCCCCTTGTCACTTTGTAAGCACCATCATATTGGGCTACTTCCTCACCAAGAATAAAGACTCTTTCATCTCGTTCCATTTCTTCATCTATAGCTGAGTTTAATGCATCTCTGAAGTAAGTGAATAAAATAATATATTTTAGCGTGCGTCACAAATTGAGTTTTTTTAAATTATTATTTTGATAACTGGGCATTTACATGAGTTTTAAGCGACATTATGTAAATGATACATGTGGCATTTTCAACTGAGATTAAAGAATAAACCAGGTGAACAGGTATTGATTTCCTAAAGAATGTTTTAAATGACCTATTCATTCCAAAAATCTTAAGTCGCACTATACCTTTAGGTCATCAAGGAACAAGAGAGAGGTACTCTAAATGGTGAATAATTTCCTTATACTATTGTTAAATGTATCTGTAAATGGCGAAAGCTGTAAATATTGTATAAATAAATAAATTGATTAATTAATTTTAGAATAAAATGGTTCACAGTAAAAAAACTTGTGTAACTCATTATCACAATATAGCAAAGTCGCTTCCTTCGTCTGTTTGTATATAGACCCTAAATCAGTAGTAAAAAAAGCCAGGCGGTTATCAGTTCTGTCTCACTTTCAATTTTTTGCCTTTTTGTTGCTCGCACACTATTAAATCGACGCGTTTAGAAAGAAATAGTTGATTACATCTTTATTTGTATGACGCTTTTGGCTTCTTTGTAACTGGTTTTTAGTCTATGTATGTACGCTTAAATGTTTAAAACTACTCAAGGATTTTGATGCAGTTTTTTAAATAGATAGATTGATTCAAGAGGAAACTTTTATGTATAATAACATGCTAAATATATTAGAGAACCACTGATAATTTTAAGATTTCTAATGTGAAGTCGTAAATAAACACATTTTTGCGCTTACATTGTAAAGCTGGCTGGTATAGGGTCAGGGGAATGGTTTTAGTTGATTAGATTTGGTTAGTTAGGGTTAGTTCTAGTTAAATCTAAATCTAGTTAGATAAAATTTAACGTGTGTATAGCCGCGGACAAAAGCTAGTTTATCTTTATAAAGTTAAATGAAAATTAAATTATAAAAAATTCAAAGCCAATAACATGAAGTTTGTTAATGAGAAATTGTTGTTAATATTATTATAAAGAAAGGCTTAATATATCTTTTAGGCGATTTCATTGTTTGTCTTAAAGTTATTTATGTTCCTAAAAAAATATTTTTATCACATAATTTATATTACGGTCAAGTCACCTCTGACAGCAATATCAAAGACATGATCTTTTTAATTGATTTTAAATATATCAGTCATAACAAATAAGTAGTTTATTTTGTTATTTATTTCTCTTTTTATTTACTGGTTACCAAGATGTGACATTTTTAATCCGCGTATTCACTTAGCGAACGTCTACGGCCGTACGGCAACGATCGCATACGCCGAAAATGTGCGTAAATTTATAGTAGAAATTTTACCCCAGCGAAATAAACAAATGAGAATCAAGATTTCTAGTTACCAAACGTAGGTGCACTAGAAATCAGAGAATTGATATTTTATAACTTAAAATACTTCAAAATGACATTTTCATAACCTAGAATATCTGTAAATGACATTTTTATATATACAGGGTTTATTTTCATGTTAAAACTAAGTATACACTTTATTGTAAACCGTTTGACTCTTTGGATTTGTAATGTGATTTTTTTCCTACAAAAAGGAAAAACAATAAATAAATAGGCGTTTTATATAATTTATTATTATTATTACAGCCAAATAAAATATATTACATAACTTATTATATTGACGTAACCAAGTAAAATTATTTTAAATGTGTCGTACGACAGCACTTTTTCTGGTAATTTTTTGTTTTATCTGGTTTGGTAAAATTGAAAAAGGAAAAAAGTTTTCGGGGGTTCCTTTTGACGAGTCTACCACGAATGTTCATACCTCCATATATGGAAGCGGCCGGCGCTTTAACCAAGCCTGTCAATGTCAGGGATACTATGACAAACTCGTCAACCTTTTTTTGTCGTACAAGTTTACATTATGTTTTACATGCAATTTTTAAACATTGTGCCAAAAATCGTAAGGGTTACAGTTACGAAACCCGCCCAATTCGATACCCAAAACACGTCCATGACTGTAACACTAACAATTTTTGGCACAATGTTTAAAAACTGCATGTAAAATATTGTGTCGGACAAAAAGGGTGACGAGTTTGTCATAGTAACCCGTTTATAACCTCTTTTTTGTAAAATTAGTAATTAAGTAGTAAGAAAATATAACATTTCTTTGAAAATTAGTATTTAGCTGGAAACTATTATATATTAAAAAAAAACAAAATACCAGAAAAATATTGGTAATGTGTTTCTGTATGTTAAGTTTCATAGTCTATAAATAAACTTGAAGGAAAAAAAATATTCAGCTATTAACATATGAAAGTCAACATTTACAAACATTTTATTATATACCGGGTTGTCCCAACAAGATTTATACACGAAATAACTTCGCCCCTGTACAAGATACAATAATAAACTTAAAATAATAAATGTTTATTTAGATCCACTCTTTTTATTGACAGTACCAGTTAATATACAAGGTGTCTCAAAAACAGAATTTTTATTGTCAAGAAGTTTCTTTTTTTTTAATGAAACCTCCTATATATTTTAACAAATTTTGACTCCATTAAATTTTACATCAAAATGTATAACACACTATATGTGAAATATTGCTGTCCTTTGAGATATACGTATTAATTATTAGAAGTAATGAGAAAAGATAATATTATGGTTTTAATTATCTTTAAATAATTTTGTCACTGTCAGAGGAGTGACAAATAATATAAAAACATGTAATTATTTACCTTTCATTGTAAGCACTACTAATAGGTAAGTCAGCTATTTATTTTATTTTAGATACATTGTATTTACTTACTTAACCTAAAGTCCAGCCATAATTGCATTTTTAGTGCAATTAAGTAAATATGTGTCTAAAATAAACTAAATAACTGACTTACTTATTAGTAGTTCTTCTTAGAAGGTAATTAATTTCATGCTATTATATTATTTGTCACTGTGTCAATTACAGACTTATTTACAAATAATTGGAACCAAAGTAATATCGTCTTTCTTGACTTTTAAACGTTAATAAGTATATCAGCATATTCCTATCTCAAAAACCAGCAATAATTTACGTATAGTGAGGTTTATGTTTTTGATGTAGAATTTCAGACAGAATCAAAATTTGATAAAATATACAGGTGGTTTCATTAAAAAAAAGAACGTATTTAACAATGAAAATTATATTTCTAAGACACCTAGTATATTAGCTAGTAAGTACTGTCAATAAAAAAGTGTATCAAATAAACATTTTTTAATTTAAGGTTATTTTTATATTTTGTACAGTAGTGAAGTAATTTTGTGTATAAATAGAGTTGAGGACACCCTGTATATATACTAAGTAAAAAATAGTAAAAAATTGTAAAATATTTTTGCAAATTACTAATTTAATATATTTATTATATATATATATACATACATATTTATTATATATATATATACAGGGTGATTCACGGTCGATGGTAGGTTAGACGTTTATAGAAAACGGAACACAGAATTTTTCTCAAAATTTACCATCTTACATTTTCTTACCTGTTCTATCGATCTAAAATATTTTCAGCAATGCGACGTTGCCGCTTTTATCAAAATGTCCTAGAAACTTTATTTTTAAATGGAACACCCCTTATATTAACAAGTTTTTATATTCACCCTTTTATTATAATACTTTTCTGTTACTATTGCCCTATACCTATCTCTATCGGTTTTCGAGATAAAAAATAATTTGTGTTAAATATGGTGCAAAACATGGCCCTAATTAAACTTAAGTAAATTAGTGCTCTCAATTCATGAAAAGTTGATGTTTTTGTGGTAGTTTAGACAGACACGATGTATTTAATTTACACCAAGAAATCGACTCCATATCATACAGGGCGTGCTAAAATTACTATTATTTCCGTTATTCTTTAAAGGGGTCACAAGATCATTTTTCAAATGAAACCCCCTGTATATTACTCAAAAAAATTAAAGATGAAGAAGAACGCTTTAAGATGACATTTCATGTCCCCATTTTTTTTGTGTTTTTTTCACCCTTTCGGGGTCATCCCACCCAGGTCCGACGACCGCCCCCTAGGTGGTGCACTGCAGCCTGAAGGCTTATTGTACCTTGACCCCTACTCCTTCTCATTCACACACCATTCATTCCATAACTTGGATGGTTGTTGCTCGGTCCGCATCCCCGAGCAGAAACACCGTGTGCCGTTGCCCAAAACACCGCTGTCGCCGGACACCAATCCAAATTATGGGCGCGCATTCCACTGCTTAACTCCGGAGATCGACGCTCGCCGATACAACCGAAGCCGCCACAAGCGCGCCTTATCATGTCCCCATACCTAAATCATCAAGTTTTCTTAATAAGCCGCTTCTTTGTGAAAAATATTTTTTAAAGAATTTAATTTTAAGTAACCATGGAAATATCAAGCTTATGACACTTTGGTAACTTTTATAAGTAACTTATAAACAGTTATTGACAGTCTTTAAAATAATCTTCCAAAATGAAACGTGATAAAAAAAGGGGTTTTAAGAAAAATTTGAACTAAATGTTTTCTGTATTTTTAAGAAGAATAAAATTAGCTTTTTTATTTATGATGACACACTCAATGCTCAGAGGTATCTCAAAATACTAAGGAAGACTGTTACCGTTTTTGTCGATAATTTGTCTTTAGAGGAATATAGGAATTCGTGGTTTCAACTGGACGGATCGCCAGCTCATTGTACCCAGGAAGTTTCCAGGGAACTTTACGAAATGTTTGACGATCGTTGGTTTAGGCGCTTGGGACCATGGGATTGGCCACCGAGATCACCCGATTTCACGCAGCTTGACTTTTTTTTTTGGGTGTTTTAAAAGAAAGGGTGTACATTACTCCAGTGCCTACTAAACAAGAACTGCAATGGCGAATAGTGCGGTGTATTGAAGATCTGAATCCCCATCAAATTGAAAAAGCAACCACGAGTCGTGTACAAAAGAACATTTTAAAATGTTTAGAATGTAATGGACAACATTTCCAGCATTTATTTTAAAACTTTGTTATTTTGTTTACTTACATTTTTGTTATTTTAATTTGTCCTAATTATGTTATTTTCTGTACTTTCACATGTTAATTTAATTATTTTGTAGTCGTACAAACTTCCTCTCGTTCATGGGTCTTAATTCAGGATACATTTGGTTAAATTTTTGCAACTTCTGGCAATGATTTGATCACACTGTCCGTGTAAAATAAATAATTTCATAAAATTCAAAGTCACCAAACTGTCATAAGCTTGATATTTCCATGGTTATTTAACATTAAATTCTTTAAAAAATATTTTTTTACCAAAAAGCGGATTTATTAAAAAATCTTGATGATTTAGGTATAGGAACATGATATGTCATCTTAAAGCGTTCTTCTTCATCTTTAATTTTATTGAGTAATATACAGGGGTTTCATTTGAAAAAATGATCTTTTGACTCCTTTTAAGAATAACGGAAATAATAGTGATTTTAGCACGCCCTGTATGATATGGAGTCGATTTGCCGGTGTAAATTAAATACATCGTGTCTGTCCAAACTACCACCAAAACATCAACTTTTTATGAATTGAGAGCACTAATTTACTTAAGTTTAATTAGGGCCATGTTTTGCACCATATTTAACACAAATTATTTTTTATCTCGAAAACCGATAGAGATAGGTATAGGGCAATATTAACAAAAAGTTTTATAATAAAAGGGCGAATATAAAAATTGTTAATATAGGGGTGTTCCTATATATCCGTTTTCCATAAACGTCTAACCTACCATCGACAGTGAATCACCCTGTATATATATATATATATATATATATATATATATATATATATATATATATATATATATATGTATATTTGCTAAATACTATATTTTTTGCAAAATTAATATTGCCAATTATTACTTGGTAGTTATCCATTAGTTCCAGTTTAGCCAGAAATAACCCTAACTTTCTATATTTTTCCTTATTTAAATAGACGTAAAATTCCAAGTACAATGATATTTTATTTGCTACTTTTTAATAATTAGCCTCTATACATTTTTAATTTTCAATATTAAACGCAGAAAGCCATAAATGCAATAAAATAGTACTGCTGTGGACCAAGTAGGTCGTCACCGAAAAAATAAAAGTGACAGTTTTTTTTTATAGCTGTTACTCGTCTAAAGTTTGCAATATCATAATTATGGTCTAAAGTCAATTTTATTTAATGGATTAATATGGGCTTAATACTTTTAATTAGATACCACAAAATCAGTATTATAATTAAAAATATTTCACAAAAATCTATAATAACTATTTTTCTCTAATAGCATCAACCAGCATATCAACCTGTTCTTTTTTTGTATAATTTTTAAATGGTTAATTAAACTAGGAAAAATAGGCAGCCATTTAACTTAATACCCAACAACAACTGGATGATGATAATTGAAAAGGAACCATGCGCCAAATCGCGAAAAATGAGTTTTTGGCACCAAACAATTTCCTTTAATTCATTTCATATGTGTAAAAAGTTCCACACGCCTGGTTTAAAGTTTGCGCCATCTATATAATAAAGGCCCAAACAAAATAATGCAAAAATGCAGTTTTCTTTTATACTAGTAAGCAAATAGGTATTGGGATATCACTCAGTAAAGCAACAACAAAGGATGTATGTGACTCATTCAATCCGAAATGTTTACAAGCAGGTATTCACGTTAGACTATCTTTTTTCCTCACATTGCCTATGTGTTAAGTTATTTACTGATCCGGTATAAAAGGATTCAAGTAGGGATTTTCTTTATATAAACTTATCCGTGTCATTTTTTAATAAAAAACATTATTTATTTTTCCCTTTCTTTAAACAGAATCATAATACTTTGGATCTTTTTGAAGTACTCCAGTTTTATTTATTTATTTAAAGAAACTATTGACCAAAAAATCAGAGCTATGAAATAAGGCATTCAGTTGAGGCTATCATTTCCTTTTAAACGACGTATCATGTTTTAATAACAAAATTATAAAGTTGTTAACTTTTGTGCAAGATTTATTTTTTAATACAATCGCTTATAACTTGATGTCCAATTTGGCACTTGGTTCCTTTTCAATTAGCATCATCCAACTCAATGTCAACAGCTATCTTAATTCCTTATCAGTATTGGTGGCTAGCCACTGGTTGATGCTGTTAAAATGAATTATAAAAATTTCTAAAAGCTTTATGTAGCTCTAAAAAGGTAAAACTTTTTTTTTTAAACATATACAGGGTTGGTCCGCATATTTAGGCACCACCTATCTCGTTTATTATACAAGGTAGAAAGAAACTTTAAATATAAAAGTTTTAGAACACTATCCAAACCATCAAAAAAATATATAATTTTGCAGATACAGAGTGAGCTAAAAATGTGTGGAAAAGAATATTTATTTTTTTAAGTGAAATATCCTGTATATTATATTACCATTAAAAAGGTCTCTTAAAAAGCTTTAAAAAAATACCAAATTTGGTATATCTATCTCTAACAGTTTTTGAAATATGACGACAAACAGCTTCAGTAAGATGTTTAGAGATCTCATTAGATTCCAACTTGGATTTTACTGAGCAGGTTCACATTGTTTTGTCTAGAATAGGTTCCGCAATTTATGTTATAAGATACTTGCGTGATCAAGTCAACCTTCAGACAATATGAATATTTTATTTTGCTAGTGTCCAGAGCATAATTTCGTACAGCATTATGTTCTGGTAGCATTTTAGCGTTTCTAATGCCAACAGGGTTTTTGTTGCACAGAATAGGATTATTAGAGTTGTTTTTCATATGAAATATAATGAATCATGCCGGGGTAAGTTTAGGTTACTAAATATGATGACTGTTTCATCTTTGTTCATTTATCTTTGTTCTGTCTCGTACGGACTAATTCTCATATGTTTGTTACTAATGGAGATGTCTCTGAAAACATGACAACAAGGGGTAGGGAAGATTTGGTTATACCACGTCATCGCACATCTCTATTTCATACAGGATCTCTGGTGAGCAGTGATAAGGTCTATAATAGAATACCTTTAAATATAAAGAGAGCACCAAGTTTAAATGCTTTCAAAAGTAATTTTACACTATTTTTGATTCAAAAGGAATTTTACTCATTAGATGAATATTTTAGTGACTCGCAATAGTTTTCCTGGACCTGAGTTTAATTATATTTATTCATTTTTAACTTTGTGATATTTTATTATGTGTTTTTTTTTTGTTTGTTTTTTTAAAGGTAATTTTTTGACATATTGTATTTTATTAATTTTAACTGTGTAATTACTGATCAAGTGTTTATTTTTTTAAGTGTTTTTTTTTAAACCAAATTGTACTTTATTATTATTAATTTTATCATTGTTTTGTAAAGTATAATTTTTACAATTTTAGATTTACGTATAATAATGATTGTTTGACTATAGTATAATTTGTAGCTCATTGTCTAATATTTTATATTTTTATTCTGTTAAACTATGACATTGTCAATGTTCAGATTTTATTGTATTTATCAACAAAGGAATTATTATTATTATAATTATTACTTAAATCTGAAAAGGAGTAGATATAATTTTCATTATACCTACATACGGCACTAAACTGAGACTGCAGATGTAATAAAAATTATGTCCAGATTTAAATGGCCATATTTCAGAAAATATTAAAGATATATATATATATCAAATGCGATATTTTTGTAAAGCATTTAAAAAGACCTTTTTAATGGTGACATAATATATAGGGTGTTCCACTTAAAAAAATTAAAATATTCTTCTCCACACATTTTTGACTCACTCTGTACCTGCAAAATGTATTTTTTTTGGAAGATTTGGATAATTTTCTAAAACTTTTGCATTCAAAGTTTTTTTCTCTACCTTGAATAATAACGAGA